>CM039681.1:80168942-80235280 GCA_022537955.1 Schmidtea mediterranea
ATGACAACTAATAAAAGTTTACTACTACTTTGTGGTGAGGTTCGATGGCCTGAACCCTAATCAACCGGAAAGATCCTCTTGAACGTCTCGTTCCTTAGCTCGGACTCAGCCAGTTGTTTACGTCTCCACCCCGCTCCCGTCTCCGAAGGTTCCACAGGCATTGGGATATGGAGAAATTCATTGACCCATGTTGAGAATCACAACCTCTATTGTATCGGTTCAGACATCGCTGCCAAGGTTCAAAAACCCGCATCTTAACGAAGCTGAAAGCCAATATTGTCCGATCTCAGAGGATGCAGACCCCCCAGAAAAATTAATTTTACGAGAGTAAGCAATTAAGCACCTACAAATCAGTATTTAAGACACTGGCTGAGGCGAGCAGGACACCTTCCCTTCCTAACCTTCTGACGGCCCGTATCGACTCTGCGAGCAGGACACGGCACTCTTCTTCTCGGCTTGAGTCGGCTTTTGCGGCCGGACGCGACACTTTCAAGCAGTCTACCACAGGTATGGTGTTGTAAATTGCACTGTTTCCTTGTTTATTCGGCCAATACATTTTTCAAGGTTAACTGTGTTATTAATGTCACAACGACATTAAATTGGTGTCTGGTGTGTCGCGAAGACAACGTAATAGTTCATAGTAGCAATGTAGAGAACTGTGGTTGACGCCGCATCGTTCACACGTCGCTGTGTTATTCGCTTTGTTTGTGCCTGTTTTTCGTGTCATTTTGGATAGTATATATACTGTACCCTGCATATTTTATTATTTTAACCATGGATGCCAAAGTTAAAGACAAAACTGGAGAAAAGAAAAAGCCTAAGAAAATGATCTCAATGGAAGCGAAACATGAAATTATTGCAAAGCATTAGCGTGGCGTTCGTATCATCGACTTGGCAAATGAGTATGGCCGCAATCCTTCTACAATATCCACGATATTGTTGAAGGAAGCGATAAAGAAGCTGCAATCTTCCAAAGGCGTAACCATTATTTCAAAGCTACGAACTAACATACATGATGGAACAGCTACTTTTATTATGGATTGAGGAGAAGCAATTGGCAGGTGACTCTGTTTCTGAAGCGATTATTTGTGAGAAGGCTGGTGCCATCTTTCAAGACCTCAAGCGTGATGCAACCGAGACGGATGGAGAATCATCGCAAGGCGGTGAGGGGTTCAAAGCTAGTCGTGGCTGGTTTGACAATTTTAAAAAACGAAGTGCATTCATTCAGTTATTCGTCATGGAGAAGCATCTAGTGCAGATATTAAGGCGGCTGAAAATTTCATTAAGGTGTTTGAAAAACTTATTAGTGAAGAAGGATACCTACAGCAACAAGTGTTTAATTGTGACGAAACAGGGTTATTTTGGAAAAAATGCCTAGGCGTACGTTTATCACGGCTGAAGAAAGGAGTCTACCCGGCCACAAGGCTATGAAAGATAGGCTAACGCTTGCCCTTTGCGCTAAGGCTTTTGGGGATTTCAAAATGAAACTGTTGCTAGTCTACAACTTGGAAAACCCAAGGGCCTTCAATGCTTATAAATTAATGAAAGAAAAATTAAAAGTTCTGTGGCGTGCAAACAGTAAAGCATGGGTGACCCGTCAATTTTTTAATGAATGGATGAACATAGTTTTTGGGCCTTCAGTGAAATAATACTTTATCGATAATGGTCTACCGCTTAAGTGTGTCCTTCTGTTGGATAATGCTCCTGCACACCCTTTTGGCCTTCAGGATGACTTTTTAGATGAATTTAAATTCATTAAAATTGTCTATCTGCCATCCAATACAACATCTATACTTCAGCCCATGGATCAACAAGTTATCACCAATTTCAAGAAACTTTTCACAAAGCATCTTTTCAAGCGTTGCTTCAAAGTTACCGAAAATACTAACCTAACATTGAGGGAGTTCTGGAAGAATCATTACAACATTGTGATCTGTCTTAAGCTTATAGATATTGCCTGGCAAGGTGTTACCAAAAGAACATTGAACTCAGCTTGGAGAAAATTATGGCCAGATGTTGTTTTAGAACGAGAGGGATTTGATGGATTTGAACCTATTCAGGAGGAGATAGTATCCATTGGTCGCTCCATGGGCCTAGAGGTAGACGAGGCAGATGTTGCTGATCTCATCGAGGAGCATGCTGAAGAACTCACGACGGAGGAGTTGAAAGAGTTACAGAAGGTTTCTCACTCGGAGGTAATGATGGAATTCAGCAGTGAGGAGGTGGTCGAGCCGGAGGAGGAACTTACTTCACTTGAAATTAGTGATATCTTTGGCAAGTGGCAGGCAGTGTCTGATTTTGTGGAAAAAGACACCCAGAGAAATTTTCTACAGGGAGAGCGAGTGCCTTATTTGATGATAGGTGTCTCACATTCTTTAGTAACATTTTAAAAAGGAGGTAGAAACAGACCTCTCTGGATCGTTACCTTGTGAAGGTCTCATTATTTTAAATGGGAAAAAATGCTTTGAGATACGATTTTTTTGACATACGACGATGATTGCTGAACGAATTAAATTCGTAACTCAAGGTACCACTGTATTTGAAAATCAGAAACACTTTTTAGATTATTAGAACGGTTTTTATAAAAACATTGTATTCTTATGAAAAATGGAGAGAAAGTCAACGATTGCCATCCTAAAACAGCGCGAAAATAGGCATTATGAGACAGAGATTTATAGAAAACCAACTGATACTGGTCTTTATTCTTTCTTTGAAGGCTTTTGTGAATTTAAGTTTAACACGTTAAACTTTAACAAAAATCTCTTTAAAATTCCTCTGTAAAAAGAACATCAAATAATTAAATGAAAAATGATAGTAATATTATAATAGATTCTATGAATACATTAATTTTTAAGTGAAAATATGCTAATATTATTTTATTGGTTTATGTTATAAGGGGGCCACCTATTTTTTATTTTTTTCTTATGTGGGTAGCAGTATCATAAAGTTTGGAAACCGCCGAGTTAAAGGATTGATTTATCGTTTATTGCCTTTATCTTTTACTTTTGCAAATTCATAAAAAGTGTTGATAATTGGAATGAGTTGTTAATGAGGAATGAGTATTCTAAATGTGTGTAAATAGGGTGGTGAGTTCAATGACATTTATAATGCGTACTAGAACGATAAGATTAAATTGTGTTGGTATTGCCGTAATTGAAAGGTTTACAGATTTACATATCAGGTTGTTGGGCAATTTAAATTATTCCATAGTTTCTAATTCATGTATATGTTTATTAATAAATTTTTAACTCCGGTTGGATTGTGTTCGGATCTGGCTTATCAATTTACATGTAATGGATGTAATGCTGCCAAATGGATTACAGAGACTTTCCGCCATCTTTGTACGAGAATTCATGAAATATTGTCGACTAAAGTGATTGTGTACGCAATACAAACTATAAAAGTAAAATATTTTGTATGATTTTAAATTTTATTAGAGTTTTAATAATTATTGAAAACGAGCGATATGTTAAGCGTTATTGAACACGTATGTTTTAAATGTGTGTTAAAATTTTACATTCATATTCAAAACACAGTAATTATCCTCTACTCATCAACCAAGTATTGGAACTCTAAAATAATTTCATTATTTGCATCCATTAAAACAAAAATCAAAGCAATAAATCAAAACATAAATAACTCCCAAACGTGCGTGCTGGGAAAATAAAATTCTTCTGTTAAAATTAAAATTTAAAAATTAATTCTCTTTATCAATTCAACAACTGGCAATATTTCATAAAATATTTGTCGATTAAAACAACAGAAATACGTCATGTTATCATCTGAAAATCCAAATGACATAAAAGATGAGTTTTTCTGAATTAAAAATTAACATCGAAATATATTTGGAATGGGGAAAATAAATTCAGTTGATTCGTGATCCCAATGGAAAAAATTTGTTAATAGAACCGTTTGCCAGTACTCTATTCACCTCTCTTCGATTGACCTTGACAATGAGAACATTATTAAAACAATTAATTTCAACTTTGAACTTCCGTTTTGTTGTTTGTTATTAATTTGTTTTATTTTCGGTCGTTTTGAGAAATATATTTCTCTATTTCTATTACAATTAAAAGTTGCGAATTTATGTTACATTTGGGAATCGGTTGCGATTGCGTCAAAATACACGAGATACTCGCGAAACGAGAAAAAACCTCAAATGGCGTATTTTCCATTAATTTCCATTACCTAAATGAGGAAATCTAATTTTTCAACCACCCAAACGGTGGCCGATAAAATATAGAAGTGAAAGCACTCGGCTAATCGATAACACATCCTGAGTATAAAGATAGGAAAATGATAAAAAAAAATGTTTTCAAGTAAATCTATTGCTTTCAAATTTGATTTCCTTTGCAGAGAAGATTTTGTAATAATATAAGAAAATTTAATTTAAGTTTTCAAAAAATCTTAATCTAGTAACAATAATATCATTTAAAAATTTACTTTATAATGATTTTCCTGAGTTTCTCTCCGTTTTGAGGAACAAAATCTATTAAAAAAACTTTCTGTGTCGTCTTTGAGTTTGATTTCATTATCAATTCAGAAATCCGGAATATGGAGAACTGCGTTTGACTCATTATGAAAATGTTTTCGGAATGTCGGTTTCCAAAATGTTATAAAATTGTTAAATTCTTTCCTCAACAATCTCATTGACAAATGGGGACTAAGGGTATTCAAAGTTCTAGTAGAAAGCTAGTACACATTTTCTTGATTCAACTAAGTCAGAAGTATCTATAAGATAGCTTATTTGGCATTTTCATGACCTAAAACTTTTTCATTCTTAATTAAAGAGTTTTATTCTTAATTAATTTATGTCCACTTTTGGTTTATTAGAATTTTATTGCCATTTCTAGACTTTTCCTTATCCATATCAGTCTTTCTGAATTTTATTGTAGCTACCAAAGTAAATTATTATACACTAGGAAAACAGTCGAAACAAAATATCATTATGCAAATATTAGCACTTAATTATTCAATATTGAAAGTTAAATATCTTACAGAATATATTTAATATTATTAAATATATTTAATAATAATAATAATAATAATAATAATAATAATAATAATAATAATAATAATAATAATAATAATAATAAATAAAAGAAAGCGGCAATCCAACATATATATTATACCATAATATATTTCGACAGACTCACTGTCAGATATGAAATTGAAACTATATAGAATTTCCATTTTATAAAATTTTATAAAATTTTATAAAATCGAGATTTTAACAAAATTCTCAATAAAATATTTTAAAATTTTTAAGCAAAATTATTTTACACTTATTTTTATCCTGCAGCACAAAATTGCGTTAATATCAATCAATTCGCTATGTCGACTGTAATCGGAACTTAATAGTAGTCATTCCAATGTATTTGGCATTGCACCCATGGCATAAATATTCATAACCAAGATCTGAATACCATCTAAGCAAGATTTGAAATATATCAATAAACACTATGAAGATCATATAATGCATAATACAAACCCAAAAGCAAAAAAATATAAAAGAAGAAATTTGTTTAAATAAAAGTAATTTATTCTATCTAGTTTCAAGTTCGAATTTGCGATCACAGTGAGTCTGTTGATATATATATTGCTATTGTTATTATTATTATTATTATTATTATTATTATTATTATTATTATTATTATTATTATTATTATTATTATTATTATTATTATTATTATTACTAGCAAGTGAGACAACAATAAAGCGAATAACAATTACGTGTTATAAGTGATCTTCATATAGGAAGCTGAACTGAGATATGTTGACATAAGGTTTCAACTCAATTAATTATGCTGTCGCACTATTTGATTGGTACATCTATCAAACTTTGTTTAAATAAAAGTAATTTATCCTATATAGTTTCAAGCTCGAATCTAATTGACAATGACAGTGAGTCTGTCGAAATAACTTTATTTCATTTAATTCTTGTAAGATGTATTTAAAATATTAGTTTATATTAGTATGTCTGTGGTATGTTGAAATTGTATATTTGCATTGCTTGGAATATTATTTATATTTAGGAAAATTCTCCATATATATTATATTGAAAATTTGTTTTTGTTTAAATAAGAAATTATTTGAAACGACTTATGAATATAGTTAAATCTTCTTTTAATAAAAATTCTTTGTCAGTAATTTTGTGGGATTTTTATAGGGTTTTATATATTAAATCTCATTGTGGAATAACTGCATTTGAATATTTAGTAAAACTTTGAAAGGGAGTTTCCCCAAAATATCCCGAATAATCGAGAGACAGCATTTATCTTACCGTAAAATACTTGTGTAAATTTACTAAGTTTTCTGAATGCCTTATTGTTTCTGAACAGGTAGGGAAAACTTGAAACATAATTGAATGTGTTTATCAAATTTCTCCCTTGACTCCTAACAGAAAAAAACAGTTTCTCATTGACAAATCGGTTCAAAACCAATATTTACCAAAACCGACCGAACTGAAATTGAAGATGAGAATGGCAAATAAAATTTACCAAAAACTAAATTATCTTTTCTCCAATATAGACAGAGAGAAAGAATTCATTTTGTTCGACGGTCATACGGCTCAAATTCATTAACATAAAAACTAAATTTTATGGCCCGGCATTAGTAAAATTTGACAAATTAGCCATGATAAATATTAATATGATGGCAATAATATTTTGTCAAGTTTCACAATTGAATTCTGTCCCGGCTTTATCAAGATAAATTTTCATCCTCAGTTTCGGAGGCTGTTGATATGTCTAAATTGGGCATTCCTCCGGGAAAACTTTCCGCATAAAAATCAAATTAAATTAAATTGTAATCCTCAATGATTTTCTTATAGAGAAAATGTCATATTTTTATCCTGGACATTTTTCTATTACCGTATTCAGTTCAGTAAATTTTTATTTGGTTTTTCCCCAATGTCATAAATATCTTCAGAGACGAGTCAACCGATTAAAACAAATATAAAAACAACCAGGTCTGTGTTACATGAAAGGGATAGGCTGTCATTTTATACTACGACCTTTTTTTTACTCCCGCTAACAACTATGTATATTAATTGTTTAACATTTTGGTTCATAGGTAAAAATAACTAGTAAGTGCTTTACTTGAAAGGCATTAAAACACAATAGAAAGTACAAAAGAAAGTTGGAGATGTTCTTTACGCGGATCTTAGAAATAACCAAGATGAATCTAAAACTGATTTGGTTGTAAAGAATCAAAATCGTCCAGGACGTTTTAAAAAAAGCCAATAAAATAAAATGAGTCGGAAAGGATAAATGTTTCAAGATAAAACAACATAGACGGAACAAAGTGTAACGTTGCGACAGTTTTTAGATTTATGTTTATTTTTACGGTTATTGCTAGTATAAAATTCTGTTGGATGCCATTGGAGACAAAATTTTATAAGTTTCGAAAGTTGGCACTTTAAATTCACTCCAAAAATTTTAAGCAGTTACAAAAATTTCATTAATTATTAAATATTGTAACTAACAGTATGTAACAGGTATATAAACTAGGCTACTATGCAGATGGTCATTATGTGATTATAATTATTTCAAACTTTGTAATATCTTTAAAAATTTGCTTATTTTAAAGAAATTGTGTCAAAATTTTCTCTACATTTCCAAAAAATTATCATGCGACATTCCGAAAGAAATTTATTTTCATGGGGTCCATGTTCTACACTAAAATATAATTTAATTAAAAATTATTTTTTTATTCAGAAACCTGATCCCATCGAATAATAATGATGTATTAAAATAAAGTCATAAACTAAAAAAAAATAAAATTCCCACTCTACCAACAAAGCGGGGGGGGGCGACAATTGTCCCATGGCAGAAATTCCAAACTCACTCACACAGTCTATCTCCCATAGTAAAATATACAGAAGCAATTCAACTTTGTCTCAAAAAACAAAAGAGTATCCTATGTGATTGCCAACAAAAGTCAAGTTATTTACAAATTAATTCCAAATTTCATTTCATTAAAACAAAAATATTTTTTAAGAAGTTTCAATTTTCCTCAATCAATTTCAAGTGATTTGAAATGAAATTATTTTTACAATTAAATTGGAGAATTCAAATTTCGTTTTTAGAAAATTAGGATTTGGGAAAACTACTTTTTTTATTTTTAAAAGATGAGAATATCTAAAATTGCTAAGAACTGAATAATTTGATCAGGTGCCCACAGGCCAAACCAACTGTACAAAAATCAAATGGGAAAAGTGGAGTAAAAACAGATCAGTAGTGAAAACTAAAATTCGTAGTCCGTAATCTATCCGGATTGTTGATTTTTTGTAAGAAATATTGTTCTCTTTTGCATGTATATAGGAATAGTCAATGTTGCAAGAGGTTTCATTTTGTATGCTTTAAATGATGATTTCAATATGTTAATACGCAGTCCCTTTGCTTTAACAATCAATTCTTTTACTTTATCGCTTTGTACATTTTTTTTTCAATTAGACTAAATAATAAGTAGTTCCAGACTTTCAAATGTCGATAGAAACAGCTTTAACAACCAGTAGGTATCCGACAATCATGATAACTAGATACTTGTTTTTCAATAGTGCTCCTTGTTTTGGGATGTTGGCATAAGAACTCATAAGACAACGCAGTTAAGTTGTGTGGAAGTATCGAAGGGGTTTGTAGGTCTTCCTGTAGCCTTTAAAAGCATTTCGATTCATATATATTTTATTTTGATGTGAGAAAATAACGAAATATAACACAAAACAGGATTTTTAAACTTTATAACATTTATTTTGTGATACTTATTTTTATGTAGTATATTTATTCAGAAGACAAATCTCCAGTGCACTCTTATATGGCTCTTTCTTATGTGACATCTAAAAGAGAGTTTATTGGTTTACTAATTATTGATACAGATTACCTTCATACACACATCCATACTAATATTCAAACGCAACCATGAAACATCATAAATAACCTTTGACCTTGAAACTGCAGTTTTGATATATTACTACGCATAAGCTTATTTTAATTAATTGTTCTTATCAAAATCCTCAAATAAGTGAAGCCCACTAATCCTTTCTGAGGTTACTCCACACCAGACTGTAACCTTACTTGGATGTAATTGACTTGCATGAACGTTATGTGGATTTTTGGTATTCCAAAATTTTGTATTCTGCTTATTCACATGTCCGTCCAAATGAAAATTGACTTCTACTCCCATGATCAAGTTGATGTTAATTTTTGCAATTTTCTGAAATCTGAAAGCGTAATTTAGCAGCTATCGCAAATCTAAAGATTGTATAGATTGCACTAGCTAAACCTTGTATAGATACATGTTCAAACTTCTTTCAAAACTGCATTTTAAAGTCAATGTGGTTGGATTGTCCTCAATACTGCGCCGTACATTTTCTGCATCTTTAGGCGTACGTACTGAGAGACCTTGTCCCGGTTGAGACCTATCAACAACAGAACCATGTTCTCAAAAACTTCACCAACTTAATTATTGTGGGCTTAGTAGGAGAATGCTTACCATTGAAATGGCGCATAAAGGATCTCTGTGTTAAAATAATTGAGTGTTTATTTTCAAAATAAAATTCAATTATTTACACTCATTTTTTTGGTTGTAAATTTATCCATGGTTAAATTTCCAAATTTATAATTCTGAAAAGAAAAAAAAATTAATAACAAAAAAAAAGATATTTTATTTTAAAATGGTAAATCAAAATAAAATTGTAACTTTTATGATTTGTAAAAAAAAAGACTTAATAGAGTACATTAATTTACAAAAACGATATTTTATTTTAAAATGGTAGAGCGACTTATGCGCCACCCTGTATTAAAAAAATATCAACGGACCTGTAATTTTTAGTAAATATTTCTGGATATATCATGCTCATTCATTATATTTTCTTCCTGTTGAATTAAAATCAAAAACCTTTCACAAGTTTGAATTACATTGAAGACTTCTTCCTGAGATTTAGGTACAGAGCTCTCCAAATCAGCTATGTTCAACCCACGGCCCGTTGGCCGAATGCGGCTTGATTAATAATTTTGCGTGGCCCAGTTCAAATTGTTACTCTTTCGTATAATTTTTCTTGCAGTGAAATACCATATTGTAGTGAATGGCTAAATTTTTATTTTTTCTTTCATGTGAAACAAAATGCTATAAGTTTAGTTTGTCGTCACTCTACCTCCAAATTAAAATAATACGATTTGAAACGAAATTTTGAACAAATACATGAAAAGTATAAAAATTATACTGAAGAAGAACGAAAAGTGAAATTATAAATACTGAAAGAAAGCCCGGCTGCACAACGAAGCATATTTCATAAACAAAAAATCCAATAAAATGCCAACCATTTTCGGATGGTCAGTACATGAAAGAATGCCTTATTGCTGTAACCAAAGAAATTTTTCAAGAAAAAGTTAAGATTTTCAGTCAAATTAGCCTGTCACATCAAAGTACAGCACGAATTGATAGCATTTCTAATGAAATTTGTTATACGCTGGACATGGTTTCTAAAGAGTTTGTTTATTTCTTTGGATGAAACTGCAGATATTACACACACTTCTCAAATTGCTATTTTTATCCGAGGTGTAGATAGTGGAATGAATATCACTGAAAAATGTCATTAGTTTGAAAGATATAACCAAAAAAAGTTGATTAAAATTTCAGAAAAATAATAACTCTCAAATTAAGTGAAATACAGTAAAATTGCAATTTACAAAAAAACAAAATCTACAAAAATTAACAAGTTAATATTTACCCTACCCTAATGTAGAAATGCTCTCTCGATCTCATTGTCCTTTATTTACACAGCTCACCACTGGCTATGACTTTATTCTTTAGCTACCAATTATTGCTAAAATTAAAAAAGCATTGAGCTTACGTGATCTTCGTTTAAGACCAGGTTCTCCTCAATTTGTGTTGTCGTACAAAATACTCAAATAGTGATTGAACTTTTTTTACAAAATCAATAAAAATTAATTAAAATTAAATATTTGACACTGCTGAAAATTAAATAACTGATCAAAATTAATTATTTATGAATTCTAATTTTGGCAACGCCTCACGCAGAGGCCTCAAATAAGGCGAGATTTCTCTGTCCATTTCTCTGTCTACAAGGGGAATTTAACAATTTTTCAAAATAAATTTTCATATTTTTTCTTCAAATTTATCGGTAAAACGTATCGTTTACAATTTATTATTATTATTATTATTATTATTATTATTATTATTATTATTATTATTATTATTATTATTATTATTATTATTATTATTATTATTATTATTATTATTATTATTATTATTATTATTATTATTATTATTATTATATTATTATTATTATTATTATTATTATTATTATTATTATTATTATTATTATTATTATTATTATTATTATTATTATTATTATTATTATTATTATTATTATTATTATTATTATTATTATTATTATTATTATTATTATTATTATTATTATTATTATTATTATTATTATTATTATTATTATTATTATTATTTTTATTATTATTATTATTATTATTATTATTATTATTATTATTATTATTATTATTATTATTATTATTATTATTATTATTATTGTTATTATTATTTAATTATCATTATTATGAATTTAATGTTATTAAGAAACTTTTCAAAAGAAGAAAGTCAACATCGGAATCAGAGTCAGACGAGGAGGAAATTAACGGTAAGATTTTTTACAAATAATAAATCAGTCTCCTATTATTCTAAACTCTTTTTTTACTAATGGGATAATTCTTTGTCAAATATAGAAAATTTATTTATATTATTATTATTATTATTATTATTATTATTATTATTATTATTATTATTATTATTATTATTATTATTATTATTATTATTATTATTAATTTTAATTTAAAATATGTAAATTGGTTATCTCAATTATTTTTATTGAAAATCTGTTGTAATATTTAATTTTTTATTTAACCCGTTGACGCACATTTATTTTGACAAGATCGTGCCCAGAAACTCACTTTTTTAAAATTTTGTTGAGGATACCTAAATAATAGAGTAAAATAATTAATAAACATGTAAAATGATTGGAGGAAACAATGATAAGTGATTAAGATGTGGTTCTGGAGCTTAAAAAAGGGAATGAAAAAGAAATGTTGAACAACGAGAAGGGAATAAGAGAAAATCAATAAAAACAGGTCATTTATAATTAACAAGTGCAAATTTAGGAAAACAAAACAAAAGCAAAATGTGCACGTTATCTCGAAAGCCCTTTCAAGATAATGGAAGGAATGTTGTTTGGAATCCGGGAAAGGGCATCTCTAAAAATTATTTATCTGGATAGCTGCCAGTGTTTATAGAGGCCCAAAGGAATTAGCGATAAAAGATATTGGAAATTCTATTTGACATCAGTAAGTGTGATTGATTAACGAAGTATAAAAAGGAACACAGTTCGAGAGAAAAGAGATAAAAAGAATTAGAGAGAAAAATTGGACTAAGAATTGAAAGGAGATTAGAGAAAAATTGGACTAAGAATTAAAAGGAGAAAATTACAGAAAATTATTGACGAAAGGTATTAAAGAGAAATTTGGAGAAAACTAGAAGTTTAAATTAAGGAAAAGAAAAATTTGAAACGGAAATTAAGCAAAGTCAAACAAAGCGACTAAATCAAAGTTACCGACTTCAGAAACCCGTCACAGTAGTTAAGTGATTGTGAAATCCAATTGATCCGAAAAGTGCTATTCTTCCCGAAGGGTCGTAATAAGCACTAAGTCGTGACTGTAATAGATAATTCTTTGTGTCATTTTAAAGTGGAGATAAAGTGTATTAATCAATAAAGTTTTTATCGTTTGGAGTTCATTACTGTTGTTTAAAAGCACGCTTGGAGTCAGATTGACAATACATCCTATTTAAATAAATCTTCCAACCCCAATAATTTTTATTTATGCTGATATAGGAAATTAAATATATTTTAAATTGAAAATTATTACACAAATCCAGTTTTTCTAGGAAAACTCTCGACGGCTATAACCGTAATTCGGTTATAAGAACATTTTTTCTGTATCTCAAACAAATGACGGCTAAAGCCGCGACGGTAACTTAAATTTTCTTGATGGATACAAAAATTGTTTTTATAACCAAGAGTCGGTTACAGCCGTCAGGTTTCAAACTGAATAAGGATTTACAAAACAAGTTAGAATAACACAAGTAAATTATTATTTTATTCATTATAAAATAGAAGCATATAACTATTTATAACATAATACAAAATCCAATATTTAATATAATAAAATAAAATAATTTATAAACACCTATATGATGTCTCTTTCCTAATATTTTTAGCCGAAAATTGTTTACAATGTTGAAAATAAGTTTTACGCTTACAATTAATGGGTCGAGGGATCTTTTCCAAGAAATGCAGCTTGAAAATTGGCAAGAATTGGCTTTAGGAGAGGATATATTTTTTTTAATTTTTCTGTATTCTTACCATCACCAATATATTGCCCGTTGATGCAGCGTAATAACTCTTCAAAATGGCGTCTAGACATGGTGTATGTAAATACAGGTGAAAGAGGATTATTACTAAACATATGTCGAACGGCTGTAACTTTTTTTGACCTTGAAGCAAGAAAAAGCCCAGAAATTTAAGTAGCTCTTCTTCATTTGTTTCAACAAAATCAGCACCAATCCAACATATATATTATACTACAATATATTTAGACAGACTCACTGCCATCGTCAGGTAGATTCAAACTTGAAACTATATTGACTTAAACGGCTTCATTCAAACAAATTTCTTAAAATAAATTATATTAAAAATTTCAAATTCTGTTCTAAAAATCTTAATTATTTAAAAATCTAATTTTTCTTAAACTCTCAATTAAATATTTTTAAAACTTTTATACAAAAACATTTTACATTTATTTCATGCAGCGCAAAATCGAGTTTACAAATATTAA
Organism: Schmidtea mediterranea; assembly: GCA_022537955.1. Classification (NCBI taxonomy): domain Eukaryota; kingdom Metazoa; phylum Platyhelminthes; order Tricladida; family Dugesiidae; genus Schmidtea; species Schmidtea mediterranea. Next base: position 80,182,862 of record CM039681.1, read on the forward strand.
ACATTTTAATAAGCCGATATGACTACCATCAGGGCCAGCACTAGACTTTTTGCTGCTACAGGCAAGATTTTTTTTGGCCGCCCTAACACGAGTAGAATTAAGTAAAATAAACATAAATTTTAATTAGAAAATCAAATCGTCTCTGTGTGAGGTACAAGTACAAAATCAATGTACATTTACATCTATGTGACCGGAACATTCGTAAATACTACAGTTATCCAGTATAGTTTATCAATTAGCTACATCGTACTGTGAGCGTTTAAGCAAATCCTTTTTTCCCGTCCACACTAAATAAGAGTGAATAAGCCTCCTCTAGCCCTCTTTGATGTTTCGAGATTATTCTTTTTATTATTTTTTCACACGATATTTTTTTTAAAATTCGAGTATTGTTTTACAATTTTTACATGCAAATATTAAAATTACGAGGGACGCATTCGGCCGCCCTAATAAAACGGCCGCTGCAGGCGGCCGCCTGCTCTGCATGTAAGTAAAGCCGGCCCTGACTACCATCTAAGAGAGACTTGAAGTCTAACAATAAACACGATGGCGATCCTATAATGCAAAATCCAAACCCAAAAACAAACCTCACTATCTATGTCTCACAAAGCTAATTCAATCATTGATAATTTTTCAGTCATTGAATTTCTACATCTCTTCCTCAATTCCAAAATACCTTCTTTTGAATACTTGTACAAACGAAGTAAAACTTTCAAATTGATTAAAAGACTCACACAACATCGGCATTGAATAGATAAATTTTAATTAATTCAAAGCCAATGTTGTGTGATTTTTTTAATCAATTTTTTTAAGAAATATATATTCTGTTGAATCATTTCCATGACTTTAATTTAGAATTTCATGAAGGTCGTTGATGAGACTTATTATTTTTTTTGTTTTGTTTCAATTATTAATAGGATTGATTTCAAAATGAATTTTATTTACTGTTATTTAATCTCAATAATATTTAAATCAATTATAAATTTGTATGAGGCTCTGATAATTAAGGTAATATTTGATTCCGATTATATTCTTTTAATGATCTAGGTGAAATTGATCCAATCTATGATTTGTTGAAAAGCGCGGCAAAACAAGCGCATTCGTATTCGAGTTGTCAGCAAATGAAAAGAGGTGAGAAATGTAGATTGCGTATTTAAAGATTTCGTAAAACACTATTTTTTGAAAAAGCATATTGAAATAGAAAGCATAGTAGGTGATTGATATTACTTTTTTTTTAACAATACATTAAGTCTCTTCTTTGGTTTGTCAAGAAAGGCAATTCACGGATGCGGTCCTTTAGTGCCCCAACATACTTACATTGGTCTTAATTTGGTGACTTTTGAGTTTTGCCTTTACGACAACGTTAAGTGTCCACATGTTAAAGAAAATATTGATGGATTTCTTTCCAATGCCTTCCCTGAGAATACGATGATAATGTTAATTGAAATATATTTGAAAAGAAAGTCATGATGTATTCTTAGTTCCGGATAAAGCAGTTGTTTTTAGTTTCTTTATTTTTCTCCCTACTTATAGAACGCATCATGCGTATCTAACTACAAATTATATGATGAATGGAGTGAAGGGGCTGAGATGAAATTCTGTCATAATACAATTTCTTTTTCATTTATTGAAAATGCAATAATTTCAGATCATCCGAACAATACCGGATGCACAGAAGGCTGCCCTTGTTCATGTCACGCCGTGAAATCAAAATTGCAAAGAGAATTAACACACAGGTCCTGTCCAGATCTAAAAGAAAAGCAAATATACCAAACTCAATGACATTTTTGTTTGTGAATGTATTAGAATGTTGACTGTTTCATTAAGAATTTTTAAAGTGATATTCGAATCAGTATTTTTTCATATGATTAGCTCTTCAGATATAATGATATACTTGTTATTTTTACAAATATTCTAGAGAAAGTTGAAATAAATTGATATTTTGTTTCTTTGGTAGACTTCATATTTATTTATGATTAACTTTGAAATGTTTAATATTAGATATCCGCTAATAAGCACGTGCAGAGATCCGCGCCAATAAAATTTCAGCGCGTAATTTGGGCGAAGAAGGGATTTGTATTGATAATATCCCTATTGCGTGCTCTAATTTTACTGGCGCGGTTTTCACACGCTTGCTTATCGGTGTAAATAGTAATCTTATAATATTTATATGAGAGTAATAAAGTTTTATAAAACCTCTTACTGTGTACTCGGTTCAAATTATGTTGGAAAGAACCAACTTAAAGCTTGGAAATTAGTTTCCAAATTAATTCCAAGATAAGTGTGAGGATATTTAAGCATAATCAACGGACATAAAATTAAGTTTTAAAATGATTAAAATATTTTAAATATCTGATTATAAGTTATTATATTAATTATTAAATATTAATTTTTAAAATATAATATAAAATTTAGATCAATAAATTATTAAATAAAATAAAATTTAAATACCGTTGTTAATTTTGTTTAAATTTTCGGAAATATGAAAAATATAATTTTGAATTGAATAAATTTTGAACTTTGAATGCATACAAATTTTGAATTAAATGAAGATATTTTTACAGCATCTTACAGTAAGATTTAATAGATGCGTTGATTTCCTCTTAAATGTGCTTATATAATGTTACAAGTAGATAGATATGTCACCGCTAGACCATGTCACCGCTGGACCACATACCCCCTCCCCCCCCGGGAAAAAATTTTTTCGCGCTAAGTCCAAAAGTACAAATTTTTTTTTTTTTTTTTTTTTCAAAATTTTTTCTATGTTGAAAAGTACATATATTTTCAAGGTCATTCAAAAATTTTTTCAAAAATTTTTCTATGTTTAAAAGTACACGATTTCCTATGTCACCGCTGGACCAAAAAAGATAGAATATTTTTCGAAATTTTTTCAAAATTTTTTCTATGTTGAAAAGTACAAATTTTTTCAAGGTCATTTAAAAGTGGGTCAAGGTCATTCAAATTTTTTTTTTTTTTTTTTTCAAAATTTTTTCTATGTTTAAAAGTACACGATTTCCTATGTCACCGCTGGACCAAAAAAGATAGAATATTTTTCGAAATTTTTTCAAAATTTTTTCTATGTTGAAAAGTACAAATTTTTTCAAGGTCATTTAAAAGTAGGTCAAGGTCATTCAAATTTTTTTTTTTTTTTTTTTTTCAAAATTTTTTCTATGTTTAAAAGTACACGATTTCCTATGTCACCGCTGGACCAAAAAAGATAGAATATTTTTCGAAATTTTTTCAAAATTTTTTCTATGTTGAAAAGTACAAATTTTTTCAAGGTCATTTAAAAGTAGGTCAAGGTCATTCAAAAAAAAATTTTTTTTTTTTTTTTTCAAAATTTTTTCTATGTTAAAAAGTACATATATTTTCAAGGTCATTCAAAAATTTTTTCAAAAATTTTTCTATGTTTAAAAGTACACGATTTCCTATGTCACCGCTGGACCAAAAAAGATAGAATATTTTTCGAAATTTTTTCAAAATTTTTTCTATGTTTAAAAGTACACGATTTCCTATGTCACCGCTGGACCAAAAAAAATAGAATATTTTTCGAAATTTTTTCAAAATTTTTTCTATGTTTAAAAGTACACGATTTCCTATGTCACCGCTAGACCAAAAAAGATAGAATATTTTTCGAAATTTTTTCAAAATTTTTTCTATGTTGAAAAGTACAAATTTTTTCAAGGTCATTTAAAAGTAGGTCAAGGTCATTCAAATTTTTTTTTTTTTTTTTTTTTTCCAAAATTTTTTCTATGTTGAAAAGTACATATATTTTCAAGGTCATTCAAAAAATTTTTCAAAAATTTTTCTATGTTTAAAAGTACACGATTTCCTATGTCACCACTGGACCAAAAAAGATAGAATATTTTTCGAAATTTTTTCAAAATTTTTTCTATGTTAAAAAGTACAAATTTTTTCAAGTTCATTTAAAAGTAGGTCAAGGTCATTCAAAAAAAAATTTTTTTTTTTTTTTTTTTTTTCAAAATTTTTTCTATTTTAAAAAGTACATATATTTTCAAGGTCATTCAAAAATTTTTTCAAAATTTTTTCTATGTTAAAAAGTACATATATTTTCAAGTTCATTCAAAAATTTTTTCAAAATTTTTTCTATGTTTAAAAGTACACGATTTCCTATGTCACCACTGGACCAAAAAAGATAGAATATTTTTCGAAATTTTTTCAAAATTTTTTCTATGTTAAAAAGTACAAATTTTTTCAAGTTCATTTAAAAGTAGGTCAAGGTCATTCAAAAAAAAATTTTTTTTTTTTTTTTTTTTTCAAAATTTTTTCTATTTTAAAAAGTACATATATTTTCAAGGTCATTCAAAAATTTTTTCAAAATTTTTTCTATGTTAAAAAGTACATATATTTTCAAGGTCATTCAAAAATTTTTTCAAAAATTTTTCTATGTTTAAAAGTACACGATTTCCTATGTCACCGCTGGACCAAAAAAGATAGAATATTTTTCGAAATTTTTTCAAAATTTTTTCTATGTTTAAAAGTACACGATTTCCTATGTCACCGCTGGACCAAAAAAAATAGAATATTTTTCGAAATTTTTTCAAAATTTTTTCTATGTTTAAAAGTACACGATTTCCTATGTCACCGCTAGACCAAAAAAGATAGAATATTTTTCGAAATTTTTTCAAAATTTTTTCTATGTTGAAAAGTACAAATTTTTTCAAGGTCATTTAAAAGTAGGTCAAGGTCATTCAAATTTTTTTTTTTTTTTTTTTTCCAAAATTTTTTCTATGTTGAAAAGTACATATATTTTCAAGGTCATTCAAAAAATTTTTCAAAAATTTTTCTATGTTTAAAAGTACACGATTTCCTATGTCACCACTGGACCAAAAAAGATAGAATATTTTTCGAAATTTTTTCAAAATTTTTTCTATGTTAAAAAGTACAAATTTTTTCAAGTTCATTTAAAAGTAGGTCAAGGTCATTCAAAAAAAATTTTTTTTTTTTTTTTTTTTTTTTCAAAATTTTTTCTATTTTAAAAAGTACATATATTTTCAAGGTCATTCAAAAATTTTTTCAAAATTTTTTCTATGTTAAAAAGTACATATATTTTCAAGTTCATTCAAAAATTTTTTCAAAATTTTTTCTATGTTTAAAAGTACACGATTTCCTATGTCACCACTGGACCAAAAAAGATAGAATATTTTTCGAAATTTTTTCAAAATTTTTTCTATGTTAAAAAGTACAAATTTTTTCAAGTTCATTTAAAAGTAGGTCAAGGTCATTCAAAAAAAAATTTTTTTTTTTTTTTTTTTTTTTCAAAATTTTTTCTATTTTAAAAAGTACATATATTTTCAAGGTCATTCAAAAATTTTTTCAAAATTTTTTCTATGTTAAAAAGTACATATATTTTCAAGGTCATTCAAAAATTTTTTCAAAAATTTTTCTATGTTTAAAAGTACACGATTTCCTATGTCACCGCTGGACCAAAAAAGATAGAATATTTTTCGAAATTTTTTCAAAATTTTTTCTATGTTTAAAAGTACACGATTTCCTATGTCACCGCTGGACCAAAAAAGATAGAATATTTTTCGAAATTTTTTCAAAATTTTTTCTATGTTTAAAAGTACACGATTTCCTATGTCACCGCTGGACCAAAAAAGATAGAATATTTTTCGAAATTTTTTCAAAATTTTTTCTATGTTTAAAAGTACACGATTTCCTATGTCACCGCTAGACCAAAAAAGATAGAATATTTTTCGAAATTTTTTCAAAATTTTTTCTATGTTGAAAAGTACAAAATGTAGTATTTCAAAGGTCAATTTCAGTAAAAGTAGTCAAGTTGTCATTCAAAAAAAATTTTTTTTTTTTTTTTTTTTTTTTCAAAATTTTTTCTATTTTAAAAAGTACATATATTTTCAAGGTCATTCAAAAATTTTTTCAAAATTTTTTCTATGTTAAAAGTACATATATTTTCAAGTTCATTCAAAAATTTTTTCAAAATTTTTTCTATGTTTAAAAGTACACGATTTCCTATGTCACCACTGGACCAAAAAAGATAGAATATTTTTCGAAATTTTTTCAAAATTTTTTCTATGTTAAAAAGTACAAATTTTTTCAAGTTCATTTAAAAGTAGGTCAAGGTCATTCAAAAAAAATTTTTTTTTTTTTTTTTTTTTTTCAAAATTTTTTCTATTTTAAAAAGTACATATATTTTCAAGGTCATTCAAAAATTTTTTCAAAATTTTTTCTATGTTTAAAAGTACATATATTTTCAAGGTCATTCAAAAATTTTTTCAAAAATTTTTCTATGTTTAAAAGTACACGATTTCCTATGTCACCGCTGGACCAAAAAAGATAGAATATTTTTCGAAATTTTTTCAAAATTTTTTCTATGTTTAAAAGTACACGATTTCCTATGTCACCGCTGGACCAAAAAAAATAGAATATTTTTCGAAATTTTTTCAAAATTTTTTCTATGTTTAAAAGTACACGATTTCCTATGTCACCGCTGGACCAAAAAAAATAGAAATATTTTTCGAAATTTTTTCAAAATTTTTTCTATGTTTAAAAGTACACGATTTCCTATGTCACCGCTAGACCAAAAAAGATAGAATATTTTTCGAAATTTTTTCAAAATTTTTTCTATGTTGAAAAGTACAAATTTTTTCAAGGTCATTTAAAAGTAGGTCAAGGTCATTCAAATTTTTTTTTTTTTTTTTTTTTTTCCAAAATTTTTCTATGTTGAAAAGTACATATATTTTCAAGGTCATTCAAAAATTTTTTCAAAAATTTTTCTATGTTTAAAAGTACAAACGATTTCCTATGTCACCACTGGACCAAAAAATAGAATATTTTTCGAAATTTTTTCAAAATTTTTTCTATGTTAAAAAGTACAAATTTTTTCAAGTTCATTTAAAAGTAGGTCAAGGTCATTCAAAAAAAATTTTTTTTTTTTTTTTTTTTTTTTTTCAAAATTTTTTCTATTTTAAAAGTACATATATTTTCAAGGTCATTCAAAAATTTTTCAAAATTTTTTCTATTTAAAAGTACATATATTTTCAAGTTCATTCAAAAATTTTTTCAAAATTTTTCTATGTTTAAAAGTACACGATTTCCTATGTCACCACTGGACCAAAAAAGATAGAATATTTTTCGAAATTTTTTCAAAATTTTTTCTATGTTTAAAAAGTACAAATTTTTTCAAGTTCATTTAAAAGTAGGTCAAGGTCATTCAAAAAAAAATTTTTTTTTTTTTTTTTTTTTTTTTCAAAATTTTTTCTATTTTAAAAAGTACATATATTTTCAAGGTCATCAAAATTTTTTCAAAATTTTTTCTATGTTAAAAAGTACATATATTTTCAAGGTCATTCAAAAATTTTTCAAAAATTTTTCTATGTTTAAAAGTACACGATTTCCTATGTCACCGCTGGACCAAAAAAGATAGAATATTTTTCGAAATTTTTTCAATTTTTTCTATGTTTAAAAGTACACGATTTCCTATGTCACGCTGGACCAAAAAAAATAGAATATTTTCGAAATTTTTCAATTTTTTCTATGTTTAAAAGTACACGATTTCCTATGTCACCGCTGGACCAAAAAAGATAGAATATTTTTCGAAATTTTTCAAAATTTTTCTATGTTTAAAAGTACACGATTTCCTATGTCACCGCTGGACCAAAAAAGATAGAATATTTTTCGAAATTTTTTCAAAATTTTTTCTATGTTGAAAAGTACAAATTTTTTCAAGGTCATTTAAAAGTAGGTCAAGGTCATTCAATATTTTTTTTTTTTTTTTTTTTTCCAAAATTTTTTCTATGTTGAAAAGTACATATATTTTCAAGGTCATTCAAAAATTTTTCAAAAATTTTTCTATGTTTAAAAGTACACGATTTCCTATGTCACCGCTGGACCAAAAAAGATAGAATATTTTTCGAAATTTTTTCAAAATTTTTTCTATGTTAAAAAGTACAAATTTTTTCAAGTTTCATTTAAAAGTAGGTCAAGGTCATTCAAAAAAATTTTTTTTTTTTTTTTTTTTTTTTCAAAATTTTTTCTATTTTAAAAAGTACATATATTTTCAAGGTCATTCAAAAATTTTTTCAAAATTTTTTCTATGTTAAAAAGTACATATATTTTCAAGTTCATTCAAAAATTTTTTCAAAAATTTTTTCTATGTTAAAAGTACACGATTTCCTATGTCACCACTGGACCAATAAAAGATAGGTAAATATTTTTCAAGAAATTTTTTCAAATTTTTCTATGTTAAAAGTACAAATTTTTTCAAGTTCATTTTAAAAGTAGGTCGGTCATTCAAAAAAAAATTTTTTTTTTTTTTTTTTTTTTTTTCAAATTTTTTTCTATGTTGAAAAGTACATATATTTTCAAGGTCATTCAAAAATTTTTCAAAATTTTTTCTATGTTAAAAGTACATATATTTTCAAGGTCATTTCAAAATTTTTCAAAAATTTTTCTATGTTTAAAAGTACACGATTTCCTATGTCACCGCTGGACCAAAAAAGATAGAATATTTTTCGAAATTTTTTCAAAATTTTTTCTATGTTTAAAAGTACACGATTTCCTATGTCACCGCTGGACCAAAAAAAATAGAATATTTTTCGAAATTTTTTCAAAATTTTTTCTATGTTTAAAAGTACACGATTTCCTATGTCACCGCTAGACAAAAAAGATAGAATATTTTTCGAAATTTTTTCAAAATTTTTCTATGTTGAAAAGTACAAATTTTTTCAAGGTCATTTAAAAGTAGGTCAAGGTCATTAAATTTTTTTTTTTTTTTTTTTCCAAAATTTTTTCTATGTTGAAAAGTACATATATTTTCAAGGTCATTCAAAAAATTTTTCAAAAATTTTTCTATGTTTAAAAGTACACGATTTCCTATGTCACCACTGGACCAAAAAAGATAGAATATTTTTCGAAATTTTTTCAAAATTTTTTCTATGTTAAAAAGTACAAATTTTTTCAAGTTCATTTAAAAGTAGGTCAAGGTCATTCAAAAAAAATTTTTTTTTTTTTTTTTTTTTCAAAATTTTTTCTATTTTAAAAAGTACATATATTTTCAAGGTCATTCAAAAATTTTTTCAAAATTTTTTCTATGTTAAAAAGTACATATATTTTCAAGTTCATTCAAAAATTTTTTCAAAAATTTTTTCTATGTTTAAAAGTACACGATTTCCTATGTCACCACTGGACCAAAAAAGATAGAATATTTTTCGAAATTTTTTCAAAATTTTTTCTATGTTAAAAAGTACAAATTTTTTCAAGTTCATTTAAAAGTAGGTCAAGGTCATTCAAAAAAAATTTTTTTTTTTTTTTTTTTTTTCAAAATTTTTCTATTTTAAAAAGTACATATATTTTCAAGGTCATTCAAAATTTTTTCAAAATTTTTTCTATGTTAAAAAGTACATATATTTTCAAGGTCATTCAAAAATTTTTTCAAAAATTTTTCTATGTTTAAAAGTACACGATTCCTATGTCACCGCGACCAAAAGATAGAATATTTTTTCGAAATTTTTTCAAAAATTTTTCTATGTTTAAAAGTACACGATTTCCTATGTCACCGCTGGACCAAAAAAATAGAATATTTTTCGAAATTTTTTCAAAATTTTTTCTATGTTTAAAAGTACACGATTTCCTATGTCACCGCTGGACCAAAAAAAATAGAATATTTTTCGAAATTTTTTCAAAATTTTTTCTATGTTTAAAAGTACACGATTTCCTATGTCACCGCTAGACCAAAAAGATATAGAATATTTTTTCATGAAATTTTTTCTCAATAATCTTTTTTCTATGTTGATAAAAGTACAAAAAATTTTTCACTATGGTACCGATTATAGACCAAAAGATAGATATTTTTCGAATTTTTTTCAATTTTTTTCTATGTTAAAAAGTACAAATTTTTTCAAGTTCATTTAAAAGTAGGTCAAGGTCATTCAAAAAAATTTTTTTTTTTTTTTTTTTTTTTTTCAAAATTTTTTCTATTTTAAAAAGTACATATATTTTCAAGGTCATTCAAAAATTTTTTCAAAATTTTTTCTATGTTAAAAAGTACATATATTTTCAAGTTCATTCAAAAATTTTTTCAAAATTTTTCTATGTTTAAAAGTACACCGATTTCCTATGTCACCACTGGACCAAAAAGATAGAATATTTTCGAAATTTTTTCAAAATTTTTTCTATGTTAAAAAGTACAAATTTTTTCAAGTTCATTTAAAGTAGGTCAAGGTCATTCAAAAAAATTTTTTTTTTTTTTTTTTTTTTCAAAATTTTTTCTATGTTGAAAAGTACATATATTTCAAGGTCATTCAAAAAATTTTTTCAAAATTTTTTCTAATGTTAAAAGTACATATATTTTCAAAGCGTCATTCAAAAATTTTTTCAAAAATTTTTCTATTTTAAAAGTACACGATTTCCTATGTCACCGCTGGACCAAAAAAATAGAATATTTTTCGAAATTTTTTTTCAAATTTTTTCTATGTTACCCCGGACCAAAAAAAAATAGAATATTTTCGAATTTTTTCAAATTTTTTCTATGTTTAAAGTACACGATTCCTATGTCACCGCTGGAACCAAAAAAAATAGAATATTTTTCGAAATTTTTTCAAAATTTTTTCTATGTTTAAAGTACACGATTCCTATGTCACCGCTAGACCAAAAAGATAGAATATTTTCGAAATTTTTTCAAAATTTTTTCTATGTTGAAAAGTACAAATTTTTTCAAGTCATTTAAAAGTAGGTCAAGGTCATTCAAATTTTTTTTTTTTTTTTTTTTCCAAAATTTTTTCTATGTTGAAAAGTACATATATTTTCAAGGTCATTCAAAAAATTTTTCAAAAATTTTTCTATGTTTAAAAGTACACGATTTCCTATGTCACCACTGGACCAAAAAAGATAGAATATTTTTCGAAATTTTTTCAAAATTTTTTCTATGTTAAAAAGTACAAATTTTTTCAAGTTCATTTAAAAGTAGGTCAAGGTCATTCAAAAAAAATTTTTTTTTTTTTTTTTTTTTTTTCAAAATTTTTTCTATTTGAAAAGTACAATATTTTCAAGGTCATTCAAAAATTTTTTCAAAATTTTTTCTATGTTAAAAAGTACATATATTTTTCAAGTCATTCAAAATTTTTTCAAAATTTTTTCTATGTTTAAAAGTACACGATTTCCTATGTCACCACTGGACCAAAAAAGATAGAATATTTTTCGAAATTTTTTCAAAATTTTTTCTATGTTAAAAAGTACAAATTTTTTCAAGTTCATTTAAAAGTAGGTCAAGGTCATTCAAAAAAAATATTTTTTTTTTTTTTTTTTTTTTCAAAATTTTTTCTATGTTAAAAAGTACATATATTTTCAAGGTCATTCAAAATTTTTCAAATTTTTTCTATGTTAAAAAGTACATATATTTCAAGGTCATTCAAAATTTTTTTCAAAAATTTTTCTATGTTTAAAATAGTACACAGGACGATTTCCTATGTCACCGCGCTAGACCAAAAAAGATAGAATATTTTTCGAAATTTTTTCAAAATTTTTCTATGTTTAAAAGTACACGATTTCCTATGTAGCTAAAAAAAATAGAATTTTTTCAAATTTTCAAAATTTTTTCTATTAAGTCAGCTAGTACATTTCAAAAGTATGTAAAAGTCATTCAGAATATATTTTTCGAAATTTTTTTCAAAATTTTTTCTATGTTTGAAAAGTACAAATTTTTTTTCAAGGTCATTTAAAAGTAGGTCAAGGTCATTCAAAAATTTTTTTTTTTTTTTTTTTCCAAAATTTTTTCTATGTTGAAAAGTACATATATTTTCAAGGTCATTCAAAAAATTTTTCAAAAATTTTTCTATGTTTAAAAGTACACGATTTCCTATGTCACCGCTGGACCAAAAAAGATAGAATATTTTTCGAAATTTTTTCAAAATTTTTTCTATGTTAAAAAGTACAAATTTTTTCAAGTTCATTTAAAAGTAGGTCAAGGTCATTCAAAAAAATTTTTTTTTTTTTTTTTTTTTTTCAAATTTTTTCTATTTTAAAAGTACATATATTTTCAAGGTCATTCAAAAATTTTTTTAAAAATTTTTCTATGTTTAAAAGTACATTATTTTTCAAGTTCATTCAAAAATTTTTTCAAAATTTTTTCTATGTTTAAAAGTACACGATTTCCTATGTCACACTGGACCAAAAAAGATAGAATATTTTTCGAAATTTTTTCAAATTTTTTTCTATGTTGAAAAGTACAAATTTTTTCAAGGTCATTTAAAAGTAGGTCAAGGTCATTCAAAAAAATATTTTTTTTTTTTTTTTTTAAAATTTTTTCTATGTTAAAAAGTACATATATTTTCAAGTTCATTCAAAAATTTTTCAAAATTTTTTCTATGTTTAAAAGTACACGATTTCCTATGTCACCGCTAGACCAAAAAAGATAGAATATTTTTCGAAATTTTTTCAAAATTTTTTCTATGTTTAAAAGTACACGATTTTTTCAAGGTCATTTAAAAGTAGGTCAAGGTCATTCAAATTTTTTTTTTTTTTTTTCAAAATTTTTTCTATGTTGAAAAGTACATTTATTTTCAAGGTCATTCAAAAATTTTTTCAAAAATTTTTCTATGTTGAAAAGTACACGATTTCCTATGTCACCGCTGGACCAAAAAAGATAGAATATTTTTCGAAATTTTTTCAAAAATTTTTCTATGTTTAAAAGTACACGATTTCCTATGTCACGCTAGACCAAAAAGATAGAATATTTTCGAAATTTTTTCAAAAAATTTTCATGTTGAAAAGTACATATATTTTTTCAAGGTCACGGATTTTTTAATCATTTTTTATTATATATATCTACTTACTTTTATAGTAGTATATATTTTGTAAATTAATTTATTATTATTTTTATAATATTATTATTTTTATTATTATGTTTATAAATATTATTATTATATATTGAAAACCGAGACATATACAACAAATTTATTATAAAGAGACAATTCTACTATAGTAGTATTGTCTAAGAGCTTTATTCAAAGCCCATTCCACATACTTCCGATATCGGGCGGTGCAGCAATGACATCCATCACCACAAGGGTATTCGGGTTCCATATCTTTTGACAAATTGTTTTGTTCGATATCCCATAGGAACTCATCTATTACAGTAAATATCCATATTGATGTATGATTGAATATCAAGTCTGGAATTATTGATGCCGGCTTATCCATGATTCCATGTATTTCTGGATAATAGAATTCCAGACGTTCTTTAATAACTTTAAAATAATCATCTAAAAAACAAGTAATAATAATAATAATAATAGTAATAATAAATTACCATAATGTTTAACTTCATTCATAGCTTGAACTGCGCTCGGTACAATCATTTTAATGATAAAAATTGAAATAACAATTACTTTTATACTAATTTACACACACACACATCTTTAGCTATAAACAATAAATATTAATTTATATAGATTTAAAAATGATTAAAGAAATGTTAATAATATTATTAGTTTTTAATATAGCCAACTCAATTGTTGTAACCGTTCAAGTAAAATTCAACAAGATGTGTATGTCCTGATACCGCTGTATTGATGGATATTTTGTATTGATAGATAGGCCTAGATATTGAAAACTCCAGTCAAAAGATTATCTGAAAAGAATGAGTAATTTAGAATTCCGATTTGAACATACATATGAGACTTTAAAAAGAGCTAAAAACGAATTATATGATGATATTATATATCTAAATAAGACCATTGGTACTATCAAAAATGAATTAAGAAAATCAGTATTAGAATTGAAAGAAAATCGTGTACTTAATGAAAAAATGATGAATCAAGTTCATATAGTATAAAATTTTATTCTAATAAAACAACTGATCAGTTCAATCGTATAATGAAATTACAACAACACCCAGTTAACAGTGGCGGCAACAGCTTGAAAGAAGTCAACAGTGCCAACAAATCATCATTGCCATTTCCATTATATATTTTACATATTTTCTTAGTATTACATGATTCTGATTGGTCGAATATAGTATAAATAAAGCTTACACTTTCATGTATTTTTATAAAATGCCAGAAAACTAAATTTTTTATAACTTGTTGAATGAGCTGGTCTCTAATAATAGAGAAGAAGATGAAATCATTAAAAACATGAAATTTATGGTAAACCGTACCGAGAAAATCGTTGAAGACATCCCATTCGATTATGAAAAAATTCTCAATTTGCCACCATTGGAGAGAAAGAAGGCATTCCAATCAATATTTAGTTACATGTTTGATGAAAATAATAAATGGATGCGAATAATAGTAGGATTAATGTACATGAAACACATGATATTAAAATCTGGATCCGAATATGAAAATTATTTCCAATGGTCTATAGAGGTATATTACTTTATATTGTTATTAATTTATTATTATTTAGGTGATAGAAACAAAAATTGATCCGTGGGTAGAATCAAACGGTGATGGACGGCTATTATTCAAGTTGCCGCAGAAGCCAAACGCTCTGATATTTATATCGAGAATGCAAATTTTTATTAAAACTATTCACTGGAGTATCTGTTTTATATTTATGTAACAAGGTTTATCATAGATTTTAATAAATATTTCTTTGTTATTTTTATATAAAACTATATTTTAAAGATTTATTGATTATTACATGTACATTGTTCATCACCACAAGATTCTATCATAATATTTTCTATAACATGATCAATACAATTCTTGAATTCGGTAGGCTCATCTTTTTCGGTAGCTTCTTCAACATCATTAATATTTTCTTCAGTATCTTCAGAATCATTAATAATTTCAGTATCTCCATCATTAATAATTTCAGTATCTCCATCATTAACAATTTCATCACTCTGACATTCAGATTCACAATCCGATTCTTTACTCAATGCTTCAACTAAAGTCAACATATCTCTAATTTTTACACCGGTTATTTCTTCAAGTTTATCAAACAAAAAGTTTATTAAATATTCTAAACCTAAATTAATTAATTATTTTATATTTTATATTTTACCTTTTTCAGACATCATTTTAACAGTATTTTAAAACTACTTATAATTTTGTTTATAGAATAACAAAGAAACATTAATACATTTATTAAACACTAAACACTAAAATAACTGTGAAAGTCTAGCAGTAACAATTTTCCAGATTGGAGAAAGCACATCATTTTGATCAGCTTTATATCCTTGGATTGTTATTGTTATATACCAGTTTTCCTGTTCTTTGAATCCAATTTCTGTAAATGCATCATAATATTTGGTATATTGACTCGTGAAGAAAGCATTTTCATTGCATTTTAAATTGGAATTGATCTTTTGAACGTATTATCAATATCCTTGATATCTAACATTGAGAGAGTGCCAGCAAGAGATTGAAATTGAGTCTTATTGAGTTTGACCGGATTTGCCAATTGCATATTGATAGGCTCCTTTAAAAAATACATTTTATAATTGTGGAACATCTGAACTGGTTGGACGCTTATTTTCTTGGTCATGTTTGATTTATGATCTTTATAATGTGGTGACGCACTTTTATACCCTTGACAGATACTGATTAACCAATCAGAATCATGCATGATCACAAAGACAATGCATGATATAGTGCATGATAAGTGCAAGACAAGTGCTGACGTGACTGGAAACTGTATGTGAATTAACTCGTGGATTTGTATATGATTTTACGCATTCATCTATATAAAATGTATTATTAACATCACGTGTTTTATTATTTATTATTATTATTATTTTTATTATTATTATTATTAATATATTATTATGTGTTTAATTAAAGCTAATGCATCATCACAAAGACAGTGCATGATAAGTGTGTGATCATAAAGACAGTGCAAGATAAGTGCGTGACTCTATGTAAATTAACCCGTTGAGTTTTATGATTTACATATATCATCTATATAAAATGTTTTATTATTAATATTATTATATTATTATTATTTTATTATTATTACTATTATTATTACTATTATTATTATTATTATTACTATTATTACTATTATTATTATTACTATTATTACTATTATTATTATTATTATTACCAAAACTAACAAAAATAAAACTATTAATATTATTACCAACACTAACAAAAATAAAACTATTATTATCAACACTAAAACAAACAAAAATAAAATTCAAAACATTTATTTTCGAAAAAGTTGGTATTTCGAAGAATTTCTAACTGATTTTGCCAGGCACCATTCCACGTAGCGCTGGTATCGAAAATCGCAGCAGCTACAACCCAGAATACAGGGCTATTCGGGTTCCATCTCCTTTGGTCTTCTGTCAAGCTTAATATCCCATAGAGCTTGATCAATTATGTTAAAAATCCATATGTTGGTCGTTGTATAGACCAAATCTGGAATTACTGATTCAGGCTGGTCTTTGACTATTGCTCTGAGTTGAGGATAGAAAAAGAATAACCTTTCCAGTAATACGGCCTGATATTTATCTGGAAACAAAGATATTAATATCAATAAATAATAAATAATAAATTTACCATAATTTTCGATCTCTTTTTTGCTTAATTTTGTACTCGTCATCATAATATTTTCCATTTTAAAATGAAATAAAATGAATAAGCAATTTGTTTTAATCAATCATTAGCCAATCAGATATCGACCAATCCGGTGATTTCATTTTGTATGTCACAAACAATATTTTTGTACTCTAGATTTCGCACCCCTAATATGACTATTTTGCCACTAGCAAACACGTTAACACACATTGGGTTGTATTTTAAAAGCCTCAATGCAGGAAATAATTCTGGCTCGAACATACAAAGACATTTTGTTGACATGTTGTATAGATTGATAGATTGTCCTATATCCATGGTAACTGTAATTGACTGTATTTTAAGATCCTTTATTCTATATTGTAATTTATTGACATCTAAAGGTTTCTTACATCCCATGATTCTGCATTTGCCTGATTTGAAAAATATTATAGGGTATTTTCCACTCCTATCTACAATTTGCTGGGGTTTACCATTTGGAAACGTCATTTTTGATACATCGAAAGTTCCTTTATAATTTATATTTGATAACATAATTAAACAATAATGAAATATTAATCTATATATATGATTTTTAGGAAGAGTTCATTAAATCGTATAATATAAACAAAACCTATAATTATACAAATTAATAATGGACTTAAGAAATGATGCTGTATATCAAATCGTCGGCCAAGTGGTAGTGGTAAAACTATGTTTGTATGTAAATTACTGAAATCTAATTTATTTCAAACCAAATTCAACAAGATTTATTGGCATAAGGGTGCAGATGAAGAACATGGATTAACTCAAGATAATTTCTGTAAATTGAAAAACATGAAAATAGTAAAGGGTTTCGATAAAAACTGGTCAAGTCGATTAAGGAAAGGTGATGTCATCATTATTGATGATTTGTATCAGGAAGCTAATAAAGAAAAGGATTTTAATAATTTATTCACAAAAATCAGTAGACATGTTGGTGTTACTGTGATCTTTATTACTCAAAATCTATTTCATCAGGGTGGCGCACATCGAACAAGGAATTTAAATGTTCAATATTTAGTTATTTTCAAGAATCCTAGAGATGCAACAGTTATTGATTTTCTTGCTCGACAAGCATACCCTAATAATCGTAATTTTCTCATCAGTGCATTTCAAGATGCTACAAAATCACCACATGGATATATATTCCTTGATTTCACACAACAATGTAACGATGATTTACGGGTAAAAACAGATATTTTCAATAAAGAAGGTGCCATGGTATATAAACAAAGTTGAAAACTTTAACATGTAAAAATGTTTATGAAATCCAGGCTTAAAAATATCCGAAAACTTAGACAAAGTATTAAAAAGACTATAAAGAAACGTGTTCCACCAAAAACTAGTTATACACCATCTAAAAAGCTAATAACCGAGAATTACCCTGCAATGAATCTTATTTCGAAAAACATTATTAAAAAGAGTAAGAAAAAAGTTAAAATTGTTAAAAATCATAGGAGTTTCCCATATTTTAATGCATTGTTAAAGGCTTCGAGTATGAAAAGAATGTCTATTTTACAATCATTTCCAACTTTTGTTGTCGATGATTTACTCAAAATTCTATTAAAAGTAGTCAGAGGTAAAATTAAAATCAGTAATTCTAAAAAACTAGTATTGAATAAACATCGTAAGCCTTTGTTATCACTAGTAAATAATAAAAATCGTAAGCAAATGAGAAAAATCATATATAAACAACAAGGTGGTTTTATCGGAGCAATGTTACCATTAGCATTATCATTATTATCACAATAAACGATGGGTCAATCATTACCAAATGTTAAATTAAAATTTAAATCATCTTGTTGTAATGGAGAAGATTTGGACGAACCCAGAAGACGAAGCAGGTTTCGGTGGAGTGGCAAAGTTAAAGAAAAGAGTCCCAAATTCGAAAAAGGAAACGCAAAAGTGGTTGTCAGATCAGCTTGCGTACAGTTTAAACAAACCGATGCGGAAAAGATTTCCAACGAGAGCTTATAAGACATTCGGTATTAATGATTTATGGCAAATGGATTTGATGGAGATGATACCGTATTCGAAGATTAACAAGGTTATAAATATATTTTAACGTGTATCGATGTTTTCAGTCGTTTTGCCGCGGTCTACCAACAAAGACAAAATCTGCAGAGGAAATATCTAAAGCAATTAACTCAATGTTTAAAAATGGGCATCCAGACAATTTGCAAACCGATTTAGGTATTATTATTATTATTATTATTATTATTATTATTATTATTAATATTATTATTATTATTATTATTATTATTATTATTATAGGCAAGGAGTTTTACAATAGTAAAGTTAAACAAATCCTGGATCGTCTCAAAATAAATCATTATTCTGTACATTCTCAATACAAAGCCGCACATGTTGAAAGATTTAACCGGACATTGAGGGATAGATTAAAGAAATATTTCGTGCATCAAGGTAATAAAATATGGATAAATGTATTACCGAAAATACTTGTTAGTTATAATAATTCATCACATCGAGGTCTGAATGGTTTGAGACCCGTAGATATCAGCTCGAAAACACGAGTACAGTCTAAAAAAGTTCCTATTACAAAACCGAAATATAAAGTTGGTGATCACGTTAGAATTAGTAAAATATCTGCTTCACCTTTCATCAAAAATTTCGATAGTAATTGGAGTGATGAGGTATTTCAAATTACTAAAATTAATACTAAACAGAGTCCTGTAATGTATGTTATTAAAGATAGTGATAACAATTTAATACAAGGGAAATTCTATGAACAGGAATTACAAGTTATTTCCAAACCTACAGTGTTCAGAATTCAGAAAATATTGAAAACTAAAATGGTGGGTAAGGATAAACAATACTATGTTAAATGGCATGGATATCAAAAACCCTCATGGATATCATCAAAAGACCTAGTAAAATGAGTTTCTATACAATTTTACCGAGTAATAGTTGCCCACTAATCCATCCGGAAAATCAAGCAAGTAAATTTATGGTTGATCTTCAAAATCCCATTTATTTACATGGAAATTGGGAAGTTGCTTTGCAAGACTTTACATTTGTGTACAATACATTCCCATTTTATAGTCATTGTAAAATCGGATTCAAGAAACGTGTTCCCAAAACCTGTAGTGGTATTTTCTCAATCAATAATTTTGAACGATATTGTCATATTCCGAATCAGATTTTAGATGAAAATTGTGGCATGTTTTTCAAAGATGGATTGAATGTTAGTTGTGATTATAGTCCATTTACAATAAAGTTTGAAAGTATTGAGGATGCCAAGCGAATGGGTAGTGATAAGCTTAACATCGTTGTTCCTGGTACTGAATACCAAATACGTTTCAAAACATTTGATGAGAAAAGTGTAACGATCGAAAACATCAAAATATCTGTATCATATATTAATGAAGTTGAAGAGACATTTACATTTACTAATGATTTATATATTGAAACACTTGAAGAATTACATAAATATATTTCATTCAATTGTTTACATATATTTAAAACTATTGAATTTGTTAAAGATGGATTATGTAAATTCAGTCTGAATAATAACATTTGTGAAATTACATTTGATAAAAATTTGGCTAATACATTGGGATTAGATAAGCAAACATATCGAGCAAGTGCTTTTGGTGTACGCAAACCAAAAATAATAAAACTTCATAGACAAATGTTCATATATACTAACATCATCGATCCTATAATTGTTGGTGATTCTTTGGTTCCTCTTTTGAAATCTGTTTGGGTTGATAAACATGACCAGGATGAAGTTGTCAATATAAATATCGATAATCCCATGTACTTACCGGTATCAACATCATGTATAAACAATATAGAAATAAATATTCGTGATGATAGTGGTAAATTTATTGAATTTAGTAAAGATACAAAAACTCATTTGACATTACATTTTCATAAATTAGATGGCCAATAACAATATTATTAGTATGTATAGTGGTAGCCAAAGTGGTGGCGAATTACCATATTTTATTGGTAAACAGTATGGATCAGGTTGGTTGAGAACAATTGGTAGATTTGCACTTCCTATTCTTAAACGCCTTGGTCGTTTTGGTATGAAAACTGCTAAAGATGTGATAATGAATGAGCAGAAAATATTGCCATCTCTAAAATCAAATGCATTATCCGAGTTAGGGAAAGTTCTACCTAGTGTTGCAGGTATGTTTCAAAAACCTGAAGCACCGGCTCAAAAACGTAAAAGGCATCATAAACATATAAACAAACGAATGAAAGGCCATGGAACTATATTTCAAAAATGATTTGTGGTAAATCTGAATTGTGCTTATTTGATAGACCATCTCCCCAAGCAGTAATTGAAATGGGGGCCTTTGAAGATGTATTCCCGATGAATTCTATTATGGATAGTAGAACTGATATTGAATTTTATATTAATGGTTCCCAAACTGAATATCTAGATTTGAACGATACATTGTTAACTGTTCAGGTCAAAGTTGTAGATAAAGATAGAAAACCATTGGGTGAACCTAGTGATGTTATACCAAACAATTTCTTGTTTCATACGCTTTTAAAGATGCAGTTCTCGGATTTAATAATATCAAGATTGAGGGTGGTAACAGTACATATATTCACAAAGCTCTAATAGAAACTATTATAAATTACAATAGCGATACTAAAAATACATGTTTAACTCCTATGGGTTATGGTAGTGATGACGATAGGAAAAAGTGGATTAAAGGATCGAAATTATTTACCATGTGCTCATCATTACAACTCGATTTTATGGATCAACCAAAATATTTACTCCCAGGTGTTAATGTGCACATTAGATTGAAAAGATCTGATTCGGCATTATCACTAACAAGTGCCACCACAGCTCCAATTCTTCAATTAGTCGATGCAAAATTATTGGTGAGAAGAGTTCGGGTTGAGCCTCTGTATTAGCCGGTCATCAATTGGGGCTTAATTCTAAGCATGCAATATATCCATTGAAAACAAAGGAAATTGTTCAATTTGCAATTGCTAAAGGTTCAGCTTCTTTCTATAAGGAACAAATATTTGGAGATAGAAGAATGCCCAACTTTATATTGGTAACATTTCAAAGTGAATCTCAATATAATGGATCATACTTAACATCGAGCTCAATTTTCAAAAACTTTGGAGTAACATCGCTAACTTTATCGAAAAATAGTGATTATAGAGAAACATATACTCAAGATTTCGAAAATGATAATTATTGTGCTACATATATGCAGAGTATAGTGAGAAATATGGGTTATTTGGATAAAAACCTTAATTGTGGTATAACTCTTGAAGATTTTAAAAGCAAATATCCATTCTTTACATTTGTTTTGGCCCCCGATTTTGATTTAAATCAGAGTCAATTACCTCAAAATGGAAATTTACGATTAGATATAAAGTTTGCTAAAGCTACAACTGAACCGGTACATGTTGTAATATATGGCGTATTTGAAAACGAGGTTCAAATAACTGCAAACAGAACAGTGTTGGTTTGAACAAACATTGTTGGTATAAATGTATAGATAATTTATGATAATTTGTCATGGAGTAAGTTTTTAAATGTATTATTAATATTATTGATGTAGTTCTGTTCAGGTCTATCGAATTGGAAAACAAATACTAGGACATGAATTTTTAGGGGTATTTCCTCTTGATAAAATTCCATATTTACGTAATAATCAAGCCATAATCGTCAATACTCAATCGTCTCATCTCGGTGGAGAACATTGGTTAGCAATATATATGAAACCTAGCAAGATATTTGTATTTGATCCTATGGGTTTCTATTATCCGGCTTTAATGGTTTCGAAACTTCAAACAATGGGTAAACCTATTGTCTATAATAAAACTATGTATCAAAAACCATGGACATTAACATGTGGTCAACATTGTTTAGCTTGGTTATTATCCAAGCGATTTGATGATTAATAAATGTATTAATGTTTATTGTTATGTTTTAACTATTAATATTTTTTATTTTTTATTATTTTTATAAATATTATTATTATTATTATTATTATTATTATTATTATTATTATTATATTATTATTATTATTATTATTAATTAATTAATGGTCACAAAGACAGTGCGTGATAAGTGCGTGATCATCACATGATAAGTGCATGATCATCACATGATAATTGCATGCATACACAAAATTGAATAAAGAAAACATATACAAACAAAAGTATGTATGTGAATTACAAAGAAAACACATACAAACAAAAGTATGTGTGTGATTTACAAAGAACGCATGCAGTCACAGTGTAGACTGCATGTGTTTTACAAAGAAAACATACATACACACTATAGGCTGCATGCATAAAAATCTCTCACCTATATGTGTGTATTGCTTAAATGTGATTGGTTAAATCCTGAAAATTTGATTCTCTTTATAAACATTGACAATATCCAAAGTTGTCACAATTAATTCAAAAATTTCAAATTAACAAAATATTCAAAATGGAGAAAACAAGTATTCTTAAACAATTATTAGCTGAGGGAAACGGTAAGTTTTTATTTTATTATTTCTTTTATTTATTTATTATTAAGGTACATTTAATTGGTATGATGTCACCGAAAAAGATAACGAAGTTATTATAATCGAGGATAGTGGTAAATTTATTTATTAAATTATTAATTTATTATTATTATTGTTTTAGAAGTTATTGTAACACCGACGGAAATCATTGTTATCAGTGATAGCGAAGATGAAATCGATCATGGTAAATTTTTATTTTATTTTTATTATTTTTAAAACCATTTTAGTAGATTTGGATGGAGATGAAAATGCTGATGGGGGAGATATGAAACCCAGCAATTATGCCCCCGTTTCTGAGGAAGATATGAATACCCACAATTATGCCCCGTTTCTGGGGAAGATATGGATACCCACAATTATGCCCCCGTTTCTGGGGAAGACAGCTCTACAGATGATGATACTGATAAATGTGAGTTTTTTATTTATTTTTATTTTTAATAAAATGTTATTATTATTAACAGTTGTTTTTATTTAATCCATTTGGATTAAATAATAATAAATGTTAATAATTGATAAAAACTTTTATTGTAAACTTTTATTAAAAACTTTTATTGAAAAATATATTGAATACTTTATTGAAAACTTTTATTGAAAACATATATTTAAATTTATTATTGACAAATTTATTGAAAATTTTATTGAAAACATATATTTAAATTTATTATTGACAAATTTATTGAAAATTTTATTGAATACTTTTATTGAAAATTATATTGAAAATTATATTGAATACTTTATTGAAAACTTTTATTGAAAACATATATTTAGATTTATTATTGAATACTTTTATTGAAAAATTATATTGAATACTTTATTGAAAACACATATTGAATACTTTTATTGAAAAATTATATTGAATACTTTATTGAAAACACATATTGAATACTTTATTGAAAATTTTATTGAAAACTTTTATTGAAAACTTTTATTGAAAATTATATTGAAAATTATATTGAATACTTTATTGAAAATTATATTGAATACTTTATTGAAAATTATATTGAATACTTTATTGAAAAATTATATTGAATACTTTATTGAAAACTTTTATTGAAAATTATATTGAAAACATATATTTAAATTTATTATTTTTAACAGGCAAATTATATCCAAAGTACTGCATCTCTTCAGCGTGTCATTCTTTAGAATGCCATGCTGAAATGAAGCGATACTATGGACAAAAATTTTATGGCATCAAGTTTTTTATATGCCCTAAATGCGAGACTGCCCAGGATGTAAAATATTTAGTTTTTTATAAGGATCACTCTTCCCACTTAAATCAATTCACTTTAAATAAAAAGGCTCTTCTACGGAAAATAATGAAAAGAAAAAATAATAACAGAAAAAATAATAAAAATAGTAAAAATAATGACAATAATGACAATAATGACAATAATAATAATAATAATAATAATATGTCGAGACGTAATAACAACAATAATACGTCGAAACACAATAAAAATAATAATATGTCGAGACGTAATAACAACAATAATACATCGAAACATAATAATAATAATAACAATAATAATACATCGAAACATAATAATAATAATAACAATAATAATACGTCGAAACATAATAAACGACCTGCTGCAAATATCCAGTGTGTTCCCTCTAAAATTAAAAGGGTTGAAATCATCATTAGCGATGATGAAGAAATTATCATTAGTGATGATGAAGAAATCATCATTAACGACAATCAAATAGGAGGTTCGATAAATATCGATAATGAACCCGAAATAAGGTCAGATTTAAATGGGACTCATAAAAGTATTAGATTTGATGTAGAATGTCAGAATCTAATACAAATCTCATTAACAAATAAAATAGTTAATAGATTAAAATATGAAATTAACCAAATGGGGTCGGTTAAAATACAATTCACCATTCTTATACAATTTGAAAAAGATGGTGAAATAAAAGACAACTTCTTTAGTAATAAGGCAGAACTTTTCTCGGATAATTTTCTGCTTGATGGTATTACTAAATTAAATAATAAAATAGAAAGATTCACATATTTAGGGAGCGGATGGCGGGTTGTTAAAATCAAAGAGATTGATTTTATATTAACAAAGTATTTCCCTATAAATAGACTAGCTGGCCATAGTTATATCCCAACACCGAAATCTTTATCTGGCAAAAAAGCTATAGTTAATGTTCAAAACAATGACCATCATTATTTTATATATAGTATATTAGCCCTTTTAAAATGTAATGTAGTTCGCACCCATAGAAACAGAGTTACTTCTTACGACAATTATTTGGATGAATTGAATTTTGACCCCATTGACGATTGTTCTATGAGACTCTGTAATATTCCCAAGTTCGAGAGAAAGAACAAGGGCTTAAACCTTGCTATAAATGTTTTGACGTATAACGTAAAACCGTCTAAAATTCCTCAAAATGATGATATAAATTATATACCCCATCATCCACATTTAGATATAATGCACCGCTCCAAAGTTACTAACGGTACACCTATTTATTTACTTCTTTTGGAGGACGGCGATAATTATCACTATACGGCTGTTTTTGATTTGGATAAATTAATGAACTACCATGCGACTTCATCTTGCAATATCCAAATCTCTATACATTGATGTCTCCATTGTCTTAATGGCTTTAGATTAAAACCGGCATTTGACACCCATGTTTCCTTGTGCATTAAAAATCAAACAGGCACTATCCTTTATACGTTGTCTAAAAATAAATATTTAAAATTTTCTAATTATGCAAAAACTATTACCCCGCCATTCGTAGTTATATCCCAACACCGAAATCTTTATCTGGCAAAAAAGCTATAGTTAACGTTCAAAACACTGACCATCACTGTTTTATATATAGTATATTAGCCCTTTTAAAACGAAGTGTAGTTCGCACCCATAGAAACAGAGTTTCTTCTTATGAGAATTATTTGGACGAATTAAATTTTGACCCCATTGACGATTGTCCTATGAGACTCTGTAATATTCCCAAGTTCGAAAGAAAGAACAAGGACTTAAATCTGGCTATAAATGTTTTGACTTTTAAAAAAACCGTCTAAAACTCTAGATGATATAAACTATATCCCCCATCATCCGCATTTAGATATAATTCACCGCTCCAAGGTTACTGACGGTACACCTATTTATTTACTTCTTTTGGAGGACGGTGATAATTATCACTATACAGCTGTTTTTGATTTAAATAAATTAATGAACTGCCATGCAACTACATCTTGCAATGTGCAAATCTCTGTTCATTGGTGTCCCCATTGTCTTAACGGCTTTAGATTAAAACCTGCATTTGACGCCCACGTTGCCTTGTGCAGTAAAAATCAAACAGGCACTACCCTTTATACTTTGCCTAAAAATAAATATTTAAAATTTACAAATTTCGCAAAATCCATTACCCCGCCATTCGTAATTTATGCGGATTTTGAGTCAATTTTACCACTGGATATAAGGCATCATCAAATACATATGCCGATAGCAGCAGGTCTATTATTAATTAACAACTACACAAACACTAAACAATATTTTAATTTTATTGGCGATGATTGCGTTTTGGCGTTTTTAAAAAAGATTGATGAAATCGCTCTTTCGATTGTCTTGCCATATTATGAGGTTCATTGTCAAAAACCTATAGGACCACTATCTTTCAAGGAGGACCGAGAGTTCAAGGATTGTCGCACATGTTATCTGTGTAAAAAATTTATTAGGGATAAAGTTAAGGATCATTGTCATTTCTCAGGTAAGTATTTAGGGGCTGCTTGTATGAAGTGTAATGTTTCTCGACGAATCCAGAAACAATTACCTGTGGTTTTCCATAATTTGAGGGGATATGATCTCCATCATATTTTAAAGTATGGTCTAAATAATTTTTCTTCTTGGGAATTAAATATTATTCCGACCACTACCGAAAAATTTATCTCCCTCATCGCATACATTAATAAATTGCCTGTTCGTTTTATAGACAGCATGCAATTTATTAATTCTTCTTTAGCAAAAGCGGTTAAGACACTTACTGATTTTCCTTTAACTGATTCTGTTTTTGATGGTGCAATTGTTAGAGCCAAGGCTATTTCCCTTATGACTTTGCGAAATCTCTTGAGGTTCTTGAATCGACGACTGAATTGCCTCCTATTTGGGGTTCTGTATCTGTTGATGAATATGCTACAGCCCAACAAATTTGGACACAGCAAAATTGCGAGACAATGCTAGATTACATGCTAACCTACTTAAAATTAGACGTATTCCTTCTTGCAGATTATTTTCAGCAATTTCGCGCAAAAGCAATTGCTTATAATACTCTAGAACCTCTTAATTTTTATGGAATTCCTGGTATGTCATGGGCGTCAGCTCTCATGACATTACAGGAACCCATAGAACTTTTGCAGGACATGGAAATGTTTAATTTCTATGAGGGAGGAATACGGGGTGGGTTAACATTTGTTAACAAACATTATGTCGCAAGTTCTGAGGATACAGAACTCTTGTATATAGATATAAATAATTTGTATGGTTGGGCACTTAGCCAAAGTCTTCCTTACGCTGATTTTGTTTGGGTGTATGATGGTTTGGATGATGTATTGAATGAGTGTATGAATGTTGCGGATATTGAAATCCTTCCATATGGATATACTATGGAAGTTGATATTGATATCCCTGATTATTTACATAATTTTTTGAATGATTTTCCGATTGGGCCGGAAAAGATGTGCTTAAGTTCTAAAGTTGAGAAGTTGATGCTCACGCATTGGCCAAAAAAGAACCATGTTCTTCATTGGCGACTTCTCAGGCTTTATCTTTCTCTCGGTGTGAATGTTGTTAAAGTTCATCGCGCAATTAAATTCAAGCAAGCACCTATATTTCATGCATACATAGACAAAAACACAAAATTAAGAGCTCAAAGTACTAGCGAGCTATATAGGGACTTGTTTAAACTTTATAATAATAGTTTGTACGGAAAGTCAGTCGAAAACCTTAAAAAACGGATGAATTTGAGGCTATGCAATTCTGATGAAAAGATGATTGTATATGCCTCAAAACCGACTTTCAGAAAATCTATCATAATTGATGATAATCTGATTGCTACTCATCTGAATAAGGATTCGATATGTTTAGACAGGCCTAGTTATATCGGACAAACAGTTCTAGACCTGTCTAAACTTAGAATGTACGAATTACAATACAAAGAGCTAGCGAAATATCGCGATGAATTTAATTGTGAAATAAATATTGTTGCCGGCGACACGGATTCGTTTTTCCTTGAGGTTAAGAACTGTAGGCTAGACACTCTTTTGCCGGCAATGATAAGAGACAGCCTTCTAGATACATCGAATTACGACCCAGCACATCCCTTATACTCGAGGAAATTAGATTCCGTTATCGGAAAATTTAAAGATGAAAGTAAAGGTCTCGGGTATAAGGAGTGGGTTTTCTTAAGACCCAAGTGCTATAGTCTTTTAGGTACAAAAGATTCGATGAGAGCTAAGGGGGTGAAGTTGTTGGGGACAGAGATTGATCACCAGTCATATTTAGACTGTTTTGAAAATGACACTATATTTACGGTGCCTCAAACTAGGATAGGGACGCGGAACCACCAATTATTCACTTTTAAAAATAATAAAATTGCGCTTACCAATAACGACGATAAGCGTAATTGGGTGGGGAAAAATACCAGTCTCGCATTTGGGCACTATTTAGGATTTGATGTCATTGATCAAGTATCTCCAAGCTATCAAGGAACTCACAGTCCAAGTTATGTCAGCTCCTGCTCATATTTCAGTAGAGACATCGATGATATACTTTTATCTGATTAATTTTTTCAAATAAAATGTATTTTACGATTTATTAGTTATTAATTTGTGTTAACAATTTATTTAGAGTTTTTATTTATTTTATAATTAATAATTTTTATTTTATGAAAAAATCGAGAGAGAACAATGCATCGAGAAAACTTGATTTATTGATAATAATAATAACAATTTGGTCTTTGTTTGTTGATAATAATATGTTTTATTTGTTTGTTTTTTATTGTTAATAATAATTTTATTAGTATTAATTTAGTAATAATGTATTTTGTTGGTAATAATAGTTTTATTTTGTTGTTAGTTTTATTTTGGTAATAATTTGTTTTTTATTAATAATAATAATAATAGTAATATTAATAAAAATGTGTTTTATTTGTTTTTTATTAATAAGAGTAATAATAGTAATAAAAATAATAATGTGTTTTATTTGTATATAGTTTTTATTAATAATAGTAATAATAATAATAATAATAATAATAATAATAATAATAATAATAATAATAGTAATAATAATAAAATAATAATTAAAATATATATATATATATACTACTTATAAAAGTAAGTAATACAATAATAAAAATAATAATAATAGTAATATTTATAAAAATAATAATAATAATAGTAATAATAATAAAAATAATAATTAAAAAATATATAAATATACTACTTATAAAAGTAAGTAGTACAATAATAAAAATAATAATATTTTTAAAAATAATAAAATTTTATTAAATAATAATAAAATTAAATTTACAAAATATATACTACTTATAAAAGTAAGTAGATATATTATAATTAAAAAATGATTAAAAAATCCATGACCTTGAAAAAATATTTGTACTTTTCAACATAGAAAAAATTTTGAAAAAATTTCGAAAAATATTCTATCTTTTTTGGTCCAGCGGTGACATAGGAAATCGTGTACTTTTAAACATAGAAAAAATTTTGAAAAAATTTCGAAAAATATTCTATCTTTTTTGGTCTAGCGGTGACATAGGAAATCGTGTACTTTTAAACATAGAAAAATTTTTGAAAAAATTTTTGAATGACCTTGAAAATATATGTACTTTTCAACATAGAAAAATTTTAAAAAAAAAAAAAAAAAAAATTTTTTTTGAATGACCTTGACCTACTTTTAAATGACCTTGAAAAAATTTGTACTTTTCAACAGAAAAAATTTTGAAAAAATTTCGAAAAATATTCTATCTTTTTTGGTCTAGCGGTGACATAGGAAATCGTGTACTTTTAAACATAGAAAAATTTTTGAAAAAATTTTTGAATGACCTTGAAAATATATGTACTTTTCAACATAGAAAAAATTTTGAAAAAAAAAAAAAAAAAAATTTTGAATGACCTTGACCTACTTTTAAATGACCTTGAAAAAATTTGTACTTTTCAACATAGAAAAAATTTTGAAAAAATTTCGAAAAATATTCTATCTTTTTTGGTCCAGCGGTGACATAGGAAATCGTGTACTTTTAAACATAGAAAAATTTTTGAAAAAATTTTTGAATGACCTTGAAAATATATGTACTTTTCAACATAGAAAAAATTTTGAAAAAAAAAAAAAAAAAAATGTACTTTTGGACTTAGCGCGAAAAAATTTTTTCCCGGGGGGGTTGGGGGAGGGGGTATGTGGTCCAGCGGTGACATGGTCTAGCGGTGACATATCTATCTACTGTTACAATGTAAATAATGAATAAGTTTATTTGTTTATAATGGGTAAAATAAAGCATTTGTCCTTTATCCTGATGTGTTATGAAAGGTTGTGATTAATTAATGAAGAATCAGTGGAAGATGCTTTTATCAAAAATAATCGTTTGGTATGCCAGTTTTATGATAAAGTGACCAGACGTCCCGGATTTGAGTGGTTTGTCTCATACTGAAAACTTTCCAGGAAAGTGCCCCACATTAGACATGTAACTCTTTTAAGATTTTCGCATTGATCTTGTTAAATCTTTTATTATTTTCACAATTTATTTGTTTTCTTTACTTCATGTTGAATAGAACTTTCCTATTAAGCAGCAACAAATGCGGATTACCATTGAGAGAATAATCTCTGAAAATGCCGACAGTCATCAGATGGGCTAAATGATTGTCGAATTACGGTCAACGTCATATTCTCAATGATATTAACGCTAAATGAAATATTTTCATTGTAGTTTTACCAAAAATTTTATTATTTCTTTAAGAGTATTTTTATAATTCTGTAATATTTAAATAAATTTTAAACATTTTTAAAAATGAGAATTTTATTTATTAAAATTTTTAAAAACGTTTAAATTTACACTTATATGTCTATAGAATTAAATTTTTACATTTTAAATTTGTTTCATGTTTTGACATTAAAGCGGCTTGATGATAGAGAAATTAGTCAAGTAAGACTAGAAATACCGTAAATTGTGATATTGTTTCTCGAGATATACGATCTCAAGTATGAGTAAGATCAAAAAGAGAGACACTGTTCAAAATTTGAAAAATAATTTTAATACTAGGGCGGAAAGCTACCGAAAACTTTGTAGGTAATTGAATATTACACGTTTTAATATAAAGTAAGAGAGATCCCTTGCTCAAATCTTGGTAACAAAGTTGCAATGAATAACAGTAATTGATAAAACTTATTTAAAGGTAAATAAATAAAAAGCTGATAAATTTCAGTTATGAACAGGAAATAAATGATAACGAGTATACATTGGCGTACCTATGGTAAATGGCGCCTATGGCAAACACCGATCTTGCTCCCCTCTCCGACGATAGGTTACTTACATTTTATTTTCTAAAAAACTACTTTAGAATTAGGTAAAAAAAATCACACAAGTGTAGGGTTTTGGTAGGGTAATGATGTCATTGACCTTGACCCAATATGAAAATTATTATCTCTCCCCCAATGGTTACCCGTTGCCAAGCAACGTTGGTAATGCAACCACTGGTTATGGAATCGCCAAAGGTGAACTGCTAAGGCCCGATTCCATAGCGGGTTCAACGCACCACCGATAGAAGGTACGTGTGCGATTTCTACTTCCGGTCCCTTTCACTTGTGAGTACAATCCGTCGTCTCTCCCTCTCTGATTTATTCTTTATTATCTTGGATGGGATATTCTTAGCCATAATTAATAAATTTTTACAAGCGCATAAACATTTCAACTAAAAACATTTATTATTATAACAATTTTTTAGTTTTGTTGCTCTGTCGATCTCATTGCTCGTCGTCTCGCCCGCTCGATTTTCCCTGGACGCCGTTGTGATGGTTTTATCGCCGGTTAGTTGCGCTGGAGGCATCCCGATACGCCAACTGGACCGGTGCAAAAACTAAGGGATACGTGACAGCTTGGCCGTATTGACAGGCCGCTAGTGCCACCTCTAGTCCACGAATTTGTGTCTTCATGGCCTGCGTTAAATGCTTCTCCTCAGCCCATCCACGTTGGGCGGCGGTTACTCGTTGGTACAGGACCTTCGCCTTGGATGGCTCCACCCACGTTGACTGTCAGTGGAGATCTGTATTCTCCATCCGGGCATTTTTTAGAGCTGCATTCAATATTGCGTTCGGATCCATTTCTACAATAAACAACCATCAATGGATTTCTTTGATTAAATACAGCGTCCATTTAGCATTAAAAAAAAATATCTACAGGAGTATGTTATGTGAAAACAGTCGGAAAACTAGATGTAGGAAGGTAAAACAACAAATTCCACACAATTTATTTATTAAATTCAATCAAAACGGAATTGTGCATGATAGTTTTTCGAGTTCGGTCTAGGTTGTCTTTGTGCGTATGAATGTTCTCACTCCGCTCCGTGTTCTCTGATTGTGGGCCTCATCTCCTTCGGGAGGATTTTCTTGGGCATCGATACAGTCATTGGTGGAATTGGACAGTTCACTCGGGGGTCATCGAGCTCGAATGAGATGACATATGAAGGGGCATACCCATCCGTGCTCGGAATCAGACCTTCCGCGATATCTTCATTAATTTGCCGTAGTTGCTGTCGAGCTTTCTATACTTGCTGGTTGGTCCTCTCCTGATGGGCTTCCAGGAGTGTCAATAGTTCTTCCGCCTGACTCCGGAGCTCGCGAGCCGGGTTTCGTCGGGGCTCTCGTTTAATTGCCACATACGGCAGTTCGATGTCCTCTGCTCCACCTTGCTCTCCGAACCTTGATTCTCTGATTGGGGAAATTGAGTATCCCTCATCCCACATCGCTTGTCTGCAGGGAGACATTTTTGAAAAACGCGTAATTAAAAATTGATAATCAACAAAAGTTAAATAGAAGACCTTTCACCGGCCGCAAGGAACCCGAAAGTGAAAATATTCTGACAGCATTTTTATAAAATGAAGGTCACATTCTCATAGATTTTAAACCACTATGGTAATTGCCATAGGTACGTAGCTGAGGTATCGCATAATAATCTTGAATGCATTTATTGCAGAATCTCTGATTAATTACAGTTATCGTATAAGAATAAAATTAAAATAACCTCTAAGCGTCAACATCAACAACATTACTAAAAAATGCAGATATGTTATTTGGCGTTTCAAAGTCAACTGAAAACAAATGGTCTATTGAAAATTAAAAAAATATCCAGATTTCTATTAGAAAATTTAAATTTTTTTTAGAAAAATACTACTTTTTATTATAATAAATTTAATATAATTAAAACTTATTTAATCAATGTTAGTTGAATTAATAACTCAAATTTATAGGTAAAATATTGTAAAATTTAAAATTTTCCAGAAAATTAATCTTAATAGAAAGCTTTTAAATAAATTATAATACTGTTTTAATATATCACTTACTTAATTGTGTTGAATTTAATAAACCCACATCTTTAAATATTTGAAATTACATCTGATGTAATATTTAATGCTATTCCTTAGATATCCTTACTAGCATGTTTATACAAATGTAGTTATTTTAAATTTTTGGTAATTAATATAATGATTAGTTTTAGTAGCATTCAATATAAATAATCATTTTGGATATGCTGAGACCTTCAAAATAAAACAATTTATTTGGAGAGAGTTATAATAAATGGCCAATGAAAGCATTTGTCCAAGATTAATAGATTATTTGTCAATAGTTGGATTACGTAATCCTAACAGATCAGGACATAAAAACAGCGTGGTACCTGAATTGCTGAGACGTTATCCTCACACTGATCACAAAAATGGTGCACTACCTCAGGATGTAGTGTATTTCTGCCAACCTGACGGCTGTATTAGCACATGTACCTCGCGAAATGCAGCAAAGGATTTTAATACTTTTGTATTTACTCTTACCGATAAAGAAACTGGACGTGTTCGATATGGAATATGTTTGAATTTCTGGAGACCAATTGAACGACGTAGTCCAATAAAGGTTACCCGAGTATCATTGGAACGACTCGAGAGTGCTAGCAGTGCTGAAATGTCGATGTTTCAGGGTGGCAGAGAATCGATGTCACGCCAGAGCAAACGCATCCGACCAAGAACCCATTCATTAACCTCACTATTAATTGTCAGTCATCATCCCTGCTTTAAGGGCTTTCAAACTTGCTTGTCGATCCTGAAAGAAATAATCGAGAAATTCGATGAAAGAATCAAACGAAGGAGCAATGGAAAGTGAGCGAGATTTCGATTTAATTTTTCGCAAATTATTCTTGGACATTATAAGTTATTAAAATTTCATTTTGCAAACTATTATTTCCATTTAAAAGGCAAATCTATAAGTTAAAGGGAGAAAAAGTGAATGGAGCCCCCATTAGATATTTATTTATATTTCGCTATAATTTGATAAAATTCACTGAAAAACATAACGAAAATATAAAACCGTAAATTGCTGTCTAAAATAATATATTAATAAGAATTGTTTTAAATAAAAATTAGATATCGATTTCTTATTGAATGGGAAAATTAATTATTATTTAATTATAAATCTCAATCGGATAATTCCGGATAATAAAAAATTTAAAATGATCGTTTAAAGCAGTGTTTCTCAATCTTTTTTTAACCATCGCCCACTTAATACACAATTTGATTTGCCACCGTCCCCTAAAGATTATTTAATTGTATAATATAAAAATGTATTAGATGTAAATAAATTTTAATGGCACAGAACAATTGCTACCGTATTTCTCCAATAGCGTTATTTAACAGAAACTTATTACAACTTGATTGTGTACGGCGCGCGGGCCATCCTACGAAATCTATGTTAAGTATTTTAAGTTTTTATACCATCATACAGGGCAGAAATATAAACTAATTATTCGTTATTGTGTAGTAGGTAGGTTTTAATTTTAGTGAAATTCAAAATATAATGTAAATGAAATTACAAATCTACCATCGCCCTCTTAACCCACGTCAACACCCCCTCCATTTTTTTCTGGGCCCATTAACGCCCCCCCCCCAGGTCTCCAGCGCCCACAATGGGACGTTATCGCCAACTTTGAGAAAGACTGGTTTAAACAATTAAAGTTGCTGTATGTAAATGTTAAAGGCACAAATTTGTGACCTTCCTTCACAGAATTGAACAGATTTCGAGCTGACAAGTTAACTCAGTTTAATAGCACATTTACACGTTAATTTCTGTGCCAGTTGTAAATGTTTGAAACGACCAAGTTCTGTAGTATCTTTATCACGTATACGATACGATTGGTGAAAATTATATTATATATCATAATATAATTAAAATATAATATATCAAATAATATTTCCTGTATCGAAAATTTTAAACACCTTAAAATTTCTACATATTTATTGAAATTCGGGATATGTTCAAATCAAAACTTTGAAAACCGCTTAACACAACGGAGCCCAACCTAGTGGCCGCGGAGACTTTTCAAATGTCCGTGGTTGTTTTTCTAAAATTCGTTAAAAATCAACATTACAATGTATAATTTTTCAAACGCATTTTTAAAATTTTCAAACTTTAAATTAAATTAAATTTACTCAAACATATTTGTGCATTTATTTATTAAATGGAAATTCCAAGAAAATTAAATTTTTCCAACTTCAAAAAAAAATTTATTAACTCAAGCATTTTACAGGTTAAAAAAAAATTAATTTAAATTGGTAGAGGAAACAAAAAAAATTATGAAAATATTAAAAACTTTAATAAGATTTAATTGCAAAAATATTAAAGGTGTTACATGTCTATATGGAAATTTGACTATTTTATACAGAGATTATTTTTGAAGTAGGTCTTATATTTAAAAAAAGTTTGAAAATGGTCACTAGGGTTTGTTCTCGATAAAATAAGGTATATAGAAAAAATTTTAAAAACTTTTTGAAATTTTAACTAAAGTTTCAAATTATGTACGAGAATGCTTAATGTGAAATTTTAAAATGTCTGTTTATTTGTCTCTAAAATGTTTATTTTAATATTAGTAATTTTGATGTAATAAAGAATTATGACTGAAAACCTAAGTTTCATAGCTTCTAATAGGGGATGCAGAAATTTTTATTGTATTTTGAAAGTTTCGAATAGGTAGCATGACCTCTCTGAAAAATTCATTTCCTGAGCATCGTCCTTTACTTAACAGTAACATTATAAAGATTTTTTTGTCCAGAACCTACGTGAAAAAAAATGGAATGACATAAATAGCAATATATGTTTCTATTTTATTAATCAGATTAATTAATAATCGAACTTTGAGTATAAGAATATTTATAATTTGGACTCTGTGATTAACGTTGAACCTTTAGTCAAAAAAATTAATAGAAAAATGGAGGGGGCATAAAAACCTCATAACAATTATTATTTTATTACAAAATATTCATCACATTTAGTTTAATATAAATTTAAAAATAAATAATTAATTTTTTTTTATTTTTGGATTTATGTAATTTTAAATAAATAAATAATATTGTATTTTATTGAATTGAAAGAAAAGAAAACCCCCAATGAAATTTATATCGGTTTAAATTGGAAGTTTATGTAGCAAACTATTTATTTAATTAAATAAAAAATATCAATTGAGAGAATAAAGATTTACAAATTTAAATATTAAATAGTGTATTATTTAAATTATTATTTTTTTTTGGTGTTTTTGGAATATAGTTAAATTTTTTTTTAATGAATTATATTTTTAATAAATTTAGTGAAATGAATAAATTTTAAAAATATAAAAATTTAATTTAGTTTCCACAGATTTATTTATTGACTGAATTAGAAAAGTTAATTTCCATTCATCAATTATTAAACTACATTATCAACCAATAATAAAATCGCTCCTCGCGGCTCACAATTTCATTGATTGATTAAATTTAAAACACTTCCTCTTCAATTCGATCAGCACATTTTCATGACATTATTATTTTTCCTATTCCATGAACTGATGGATTTTATATCCTGAAATGAATTATTTGCATTGATTCTGTTGTGTTTTTTCAATCTGGCCCCGCTCATAAAGTAGCAATGCGCTTTCATATTTCTAACAATTATTAGTAGCTAGAGCAAGTTTTTGACACCAAATGCAACGTTTTTTACAAGTCGGATGTTAGCTTAGGTCTTTCCCTGCATATTAATATATATATGTACTGTAAAATCTTGACTATAATACGCAATTTTTCACATTTTAGTCAGCAACAATAAATGTGGATATTATACTCGTATTCAAAAAAGTAATTTTAAGCATTGAACAATTGAATTCCGATATTGGGATGGGGCCCCATATAAAATATTTTCTTTGGGACCCCGGGGTAATATATTTCTTATGATATATAAATGTTCCTCGTAATGAGAGGAATGAATGTTATGAGAGGCTCGCATAGCGTTCATATCCATTTAATAGTAAAAAAGGATTTCTTTGCCACCTAATAGAAAATTGAGATTTCCGTGGAAACGTAACATTAAAACATTGTACAATTTATTTATTCTTAATGTAGAGTATGAATTATTATATTTTATTTATATGAATTCAATATTCAGACACATATAATACAGTTACTGTCACTGCTGTGTTTTTATAGACCGTTGAACACGTTAAATGAGATTTTAATTCTTCATATATGACATTGTACGCCGATTCCTGTATGGGATTGTTGCTATGATAAATTTTGAATATTCCGTCTTTTTCTGTAAGACCAGCACCATTCATTATGGAAAAAAAATTATGGAAATATCGATTTGCACTGTGCATGTCGCCATTGATCAATAATTTATTTCTCCTCATATAACCACTGAGAATTATTTCTGCTGTGATCATGCATAAATATTCAATTGGTTGCTGTAGGATTTTGGTGTTTTTTGCTTTTCTGTTGCCGATTTCTCTATGTCAAAATTCAACGTTGGGAAAGAGTAATATAATTATTGAGGTTATTCACGCTTTTCTTCAGCTTCTTTTCATACTGACTTAAGCGGAAGTCACTTAAACTTTATCAAGGGTTAGCACGCGTCGAAATCCTTAGACTACCGACACATTCTCGTTAATTTATGTCTTGAACAATTACACTGCTTTTTACACAAAATCCAAAATATCACTTGCAAGAAGCAATCAAAAGTTCAATAAGCAAGCTATTAAGGTTCAATATATAGATTATCCAAGGTGCATCATATCCATATATTCAATGGTAATGCCGATCGTCTACAAGATCTGGACATGTTATTAACATTTCACTAATAAATTACTCATATTTTACTAAAAAATAATAAAATATTTTCAGTTGGTCGCGTCTGGTGGATTTTAAAGGCTTTTAATTGGTTGCCAAAATTCATTTGCAGCCGTTCTATATAGCTTTTAAGGCTTCATATAAAGGCTTATTTTGGAATGTTATCAGGCCAAAGAATCTATATTTTCATTATTTATTACAATATGGTTTATTGTTTATTGGAATATCATAGTGCAATTGTTTTTTTATCGTTAATTAGCCAATTAACTTCATAGTAATTCGGTTAATTAGTACCCCGTCCAATAGCCTTTCGATAAAAATATGTCCATATGTAATACATGTACCAGGTGTTTTGGTTTCAAGCAATATGTTTCTTAATAATAACAATAATAATAATAATAATAATAATAATAATAATAATAATAATAATAATAATAATAATAATAATAATAATAATAATAATAATAATAATAATAATAATAATAATAATAATAATAATAATAATAATAATAATAAATTAATTAAAATAAAAAGATTTGAATGAAGACCTTTGGTAGTAGAGTATGGCAATCAAAACAATTAGACATTTTCAAAGATTTCTAAAATTAATTCTCATCTCCTGTTCCAAATTTCTTTCTGGCATATATTTATTGTTTGGAATTGTTGGTGAATATTTAATTCCATAGGCAACATTCTCGTTAAGTAAAGAATTCATCAAATAATTCTACCAATTAAATTGCTCCATAAATACTGTCTCTCAATTGCAATACATGTTCATGAATATGTTGTTTTACTGATATCTTTATTGATTTATTATTATTATTATTATTATTATTATTATTATTATTTTATTTAAAAAAATTATTTATATAATCAATAGGATATTCTCAACATAATACAATAAAGTTACAATAATTGTCGCATTAAATAGCTATTTTGCTGGATAAATAGAAATTCCAAAAATTGAATCATTAAACTTTGATAATTGACTTCCTCACAATATATGTTTTATAAAAGATTTAATTCAATCTTTGTGACACTTATATAAAATTTACTGTATAGATTACTATATACAGTAATACTCCACTATACATACGTACATCCGAATGTTATAAAAGTTTTTAATTCATTATTGTGTAATATATAAAGTAAAAAGGTTAAATTAGATTCTGGTTTTTTGATTTATTCATGTATTAAAACAGTAAATGACTATTATGTACTTTTGTAATCAAAATAATTTAGGATTCACTTTAATTTCATTTTCATTTTCGTACATGCTCCGGATCCATTGCGTACGTATAAGCGGTGTATTACTGTATTTACTGCTTATAGATTACTTATCTATAAGGCAACATAATTTTATTTATAAAGCATTAGTATGTTTCTTCTTCTTTAAAAGGATCACATTTTTAATGATCGAAATTAAAAGTAATTGAATTGAGACGATATCTGAGGAAATTGGTGAATATATCAAAATTAATATTATTAAATTTACGAAAATTTTTCCAATGTTATGTTCGTAATGCCTGCTTCGTCCTATTTTCCCCTTTGTTATTTTCCCTATGTTATCTTCGTGATATCTGCTTCATCTCACTGTTCTAATGTCCTCTTATCTTTGTATTTTGTCTAAAATTCCTTTTCTGAGGTCTAAACTCTTAAATATATTTTGTGCCTTAAAGATTCAAAATTCTATAAATTTTTAATTCCATTGGAAGATCAAAATGTGAGCAAATTGTAACAAAACAACTTAAATTAATTATTAAGTAATAATAGATAAAACGAAAATAAACAAATTGTACTTTGTTTGGTTAAATAAAAATAAAAAATTGTAGAAAATATAAAAGAATGGAAAATAAAAATTTGTTTCCGCTTAAATGTTATAATTTATTAAAGGATTTTTATCTATGAAAATTAAAATTAAAAAAATGAAATTTAAATTGAACAACCGGCATTTATCATTTAATTTTATGTAATACCATCAAAATAAATAAAAAATAATTTTTACAATATTAATTTTATTAAAAAATCCTTGGGTAGTGAATTAAAAATAAAAAGTTTCCTGTAATTCATATTTCGAATAATAAATAAACAAAAAGATTATAAAAGTTAATAAATGAACTAGGAAATAGGGCCATAAAAAGTAAAGACTTCCTGAGGTAGAGTCATTCATTTGAAATTGTATTTTAGCATAAAATAAATCTGCAACTGAAAGCACTCCCTGCCCAGGCTTGCCAGACCTCCAGATTTCGTCGGGAGTCTTCCGATATGGAACGCATATTCCCGTCTCCCGATATATGAACCGTAACTATCGATATTGAACAGTTTTAGATTTTGAATAGATTTTACCCATCTTGAAAGGATTTTTTTTTTAAAAAACTAAGAAAAATAGAGAAAATATATTTCTATCTTACATATTGCTCGCTATTTTTTACCATAGGGATTTGTGATTTCACCTTTTACTTATGGATTGGTGTTACATTTAATTTCAAAATGACATGCAATGAGTTTCAGGCATTCTTAAAAACAGAAAATGCACAAAGAATATTTAAAAAAGCAGCAAATGCTGATAAATATTTATAAATA
The DNA here is from genome assembly GCA_022537955.1 of Schmidtea mediterranea. Lineage (NCBI taxonomy): Eukaryota > Metazoa > Platyhelminthes > Tricladida > Dugesiidae > Schmidtea > Schmidtea mediterranea. The sequence goes on from CM039681.1 coordinate 80,223,868, forward strand.
AAATTAATTGTTACTGTTTGTTTACGTTAACAAAACTGAAGACTTATTTTTTGTTATTTTTTCTAATATATTTTATTTATAAATGCATATAATAAATATGAATGAGTTTATATTTTTTCACAAAATATAATTGATTTGTTTTTGTTTTTTATTCCCGACAGGCTTGCCAGACCTCCCGATTTCGTCGGGAATTTACCGATATGATTTTTCGAAAATCTGGCATCCCTGTCACTGCCTCAGGAGTACAAAGAATCATTGTTTAAAAAAACCCACCTAAAGACATTCCAAATACTTTCTTCTAGTAATTTATTAAAAACATTATGCTGCCTGTATTTTGATCGGTAGTCGAATTTAATTGCCATAATTTTGGTTGATTCATTAAATACAGTTTCTTCTTCGTAGATATTTGCTAGATTTCACTCGAAATATTACTTCTTTGACCTTTTAAAACTTCTATTTCAATGTCACTTTCACCACAAATAAGGTTCTATCAGTCCCATGACTTAAGTTATGTCGAGGTCGGCATTATCTTTTATCCATCTTTCGGGATTGTCTAAAAATTCAAATTAATCAAAATATTTGATTGTCCTTGTGAAATAATTTCAATTTGACCTTCTTTTGTTGAGATAATCAAAACGTTAATAAAACCTTTCAACCAACTATTCCACCTATATTTGGTATAAAGAATTGACGATTTATCACTTCCAAAATTATCACGCTGCATATTTTTGAGACGCGTAATTTTTTAAAGGAGATTTTCGAAAGAATTTTACAGCTTTAAGAACAGATTCAACCGAAATTTTTTATAAGTCTGTATTACTACTAAAGAAATTTTATAGACTTAACACAATAGGTGACCAATGTTCGACAATATTCTAATTCTTTTCATCACCGGTGTGCCATATGTTTTAAAAGAAAAATCCCCGAAGATGAGTTTCAATCAAGATTCCAGAACTTGGTTTTCCCATAAAAGTTAAGATTTTTGCATCAGCGACTTCTATTAGATAACTTCTCATTCTAATTAAAATTGAATATATATTCCTTAAGCTTATAAAAAAAAATTTTCGAGTACCAGCTTTTGAATTATAAATGGAGATTTTGGAATGGCTTCTTTAGCTTGAATCATTTCACAAATGTCACATGAAATACAAAAAAACATTGAATAGCATCTCAAAGCTTCTAATGTGAAATATTATTATATATGGTCTTAAACTCTTTGACTTTCAAACATTTGGTATTGTGTCCTTGAGCAAATGAAATTGATTCAAATACTAAATCAACTTCTTTCTCCAGGAAAGGAATTATAACCTAATTAACGCTTTACATAAAGAATATTAATATCAACCTATTCTGAAAAGTTGGCCACGTGGAACTATAAATTAAAGATTACGTTCCAGAATTGGAAACTTATATTGAAAATTGAAAGTTCTTATTTTAAAACATACCATTTCTATTGTTAATACCAATTTGGTATCCTTTAATGCCTAGTCTGGCTACTGTTGGAGAACGGAACACTAAAACTAAAACGGTAACTCCAGCAAACTCAGTTTTTTAGAATTATTTTTGTAATTTTTTAAAAAATTATTTATCTTATTTTTTGTGAAGTTTTTTTATAGTTGACCACATTCAGGGACTCGATTTGGCCGACTCTTTTGGGGTCATCTGTAGAAAATACAAACAGTGTCATTCACCATGATGTAATGGAAATTGAAACGTGGATTTTTCGATTGCTCAGTTCCCCAGTTCCTGTGGCTGGAATCACAAGGATTGAAGTAATAACTTAATATATTTTTATTAATTACGTTATTATTATTATAATTATTATTATCATTATTATTATTATTAATATTGTTATTATTATTAATATTAATATTAATATTTTTATTATTATTATTATTATTATTATTATTTTATTATTATTATTATTATTATTATTATTATTATTATTATTATTACTATTATTATTATTATTATTATTAAAAGATAACGCCAATAAAAAACCTTTCGTACGATATATTTCGATAGCACAGCTATCATCTTCAGGTACTCAAAACCAACTAAAAATATTATGAATTAACACTTAATTTAAACAAATTATTTTTTTAAAATTTTTTAATAAATAAATATTTTTAAAAATATATTTTAAATTAATTTTAAATTCTTTTACTTACATTCTCATTTTTAAAAAATTAATGTAATTTAAAATTTTCAATTATTTTAATAATATTAAAAAACAAACATGATTTAACATACGTAAACTATTTAAAAACATTCAAAACATTCGTAGTCACAGCACTCTGCACATTAATCTTTGGATCCAATGACCTTATCAGCAATGCTTCACATATCACTCGTTCCCAATAACTATTAAAACTTCTCAACAAAATTCTAAAATCAGATATTTCTATATCACTTTTAAGGATCCATGTTGTGGAAAGTCTGAATGTAATTTGTCGGATGGGTGTGAATTGAATGTTGATCTTGGTGATGGTAAAAATGGATATAAAAAAATTGAGCCTAAATATGTGTTAGTATTGCCGTACTCTGAAGGCTTTACAAATTATAAGAGGAAGTTGGGTAAACTGATAGGAAATTTAGAGTATAAGATCGTCTCTAATTCGTGTAAGGTACGCAATATGTTTATTAATAAATCAAAAACTCCTGTTGGATTGTGTTCTGATCTCGTTTATCAATTTACATGTAATGGGTGTAATGCCACATACATTGGAGAGACTTCACGTCATCTCTGTACTCGAGTTCTAGAGCATTGTAGATTGAAGGGTTTTACCAATATTAGTGAACACAATAGAGGCTGTAAAAGTGATATAGGAATGTCTGATTTTAGAATTTTGTTGAGAAGTTTTAATAGTTATTGGGAACGAGTGATATGTGAAGCATTGCTGATAAGGTCATTGGATCCAAAGATTAATGTGCAGAGTGCTGTGACTACGAATGTTTTGAATGTTTTTAAATAGTTTACGTATGTTAAATCATGTTTGTTTTTTAATATTATTAAAATAATTGAAAATTTTAAATTACATTAATTTTTTAAAAATGAGAATGTAAGTAAAAAATTTAAAATTAATTTAAAATATATTTTTAAAAATATTTATTTATTAAAAAATTTTAAAAAAATAATTTGTTTAAATTAAATGTTAATTCATAATATTTTTAGTTGGTTTTGAGTACCTGAAGATGATAGCTGTGCTATCGAAATATATCGTACGAAAGGTTTTTTATTGGCGTTATCTTTTAATTAAATCGTTGCCAAATTTATTTAATTATTTAATTATTATTATTATTATTATTATTATTATTATTATTATTATTATTATTATTATTATTATTATTATTATTATTATTATTATATTTTTTCAAATAATACATGCATTAACTTAATTTAATTTCCGAACTCAGCTGAGCCTTTTACCAGAAACCCTCATGAAACCGGTAGTATTTGCCCTTCCCGATAATGATAGATTTCCCCTTGTGGATTTCCCTTTGCATACGATATTCGAACTAATGGGAGTTGAATTCGCTCTCAAACTGTTCATTGCAGTCCTCCTTGAAAACAAGGTATGTATTAATAAATATTCTGCTCTATCACCGTTGTTTATTTTTAATGTTTTAATTAACTTGCTCGAAAAACGGAAAATTTAATTTTTCCGATGAATGATAATAATAATTTACTTATTTTTTTATGAATTTTTAACTAATTTTTTAAAAATTGAAATTTTAAGACCGAAGTTTCATTCTTCGAATAACAACTCTTTTCAAGTGAATATGGGGCCATCAGCTAATTACGAGGAGGAGGTGTGAGGGGTACTTTGTGACTTGTTGCATAAACCGGTTTGAATTATCATGATTGGAAAAATGAAATCATATTTGAACAGCACATTTACTTATCGAATTGTGTGACATTTGGGGAGCTTGAAATTTTTGGTGTTTCAATTATTGAACTGCACTTTTTTCATTCAGCAACGTTATGAAATGTGCAATTAGTCGAATCGGTGGAACGTTTGAATGGTTTAGGTGTCAGTAAATGAAATGAACAATTGTATTTTTGCATAACAAGAGGCACCACCAGGCTGGTAGATGTATCAAACATACGGATGGTGTTGATGGATAAACGGAAATGGTGTCTGATGCGTTACTTAAAATAGGTAGCAGTATCAGAGGCACAGTTTTTGATGGCAAAGTACCGACGGCTCATGCACTAAAATTTCAAATCAGACCACGATTTAAGTTACAACTTATCTTTCCACTTGACGAAGATTTTTTGTCATTGGTCACTAAGTAAGCGTAGCCTTGTAGATCAGGTAACCAAAGGTAAGATAGTTCTCATCATCCTTCTCGATTTCAATTAGATTTCTTGGTTTCAAAATTCCCTTTCTCATCATGATCCTTTATTCAGCTGCTTGTTTGTATGAGCGTTTTGGACGCGTTTATATTTTAACCCGCTCATTCCGTTTTTTTAAACAACTTTTGTGAAATATTGATTTGGAAGCTGATTTTCTGTGACCAACTTGAACAAGTGAAGAAGATTATTCTTTGGATACTGTTGTACTTTTTTTCATTTAAAGATTCTCATACTTGCAACATGATCCACTGTCCGTATTTTATTAATAGTGGATTGATAAAATTATCCAATTTAGGTTTAATATTAAAAATATATACTTCATTAAATTATAATAATGCTACTTTTGTGAATAACAATAAAATATTAATTAATTTTTATAGACAATTATTTGATAAAGATATTATTAATATTATATTAAACTACAAGGAAATTCTTTGGGAGCAGAGCTGCTCATGAATATTTTATTATATAATTCCTATTCTATATCCACCGGCACTACCGATCCCATTCATATCAAGGAATCAATGGAATTGTGCAAAATCAATTGGTTACCGTAAATGGGTTTCAGTATTGTTAATTCTTTCAGCTGCAATAATATTTCAATTTAAAAAAAAATTATTAATGGAAATTAAAAAATTATTAATTATTGATTGTTAAATTAATTACTTGAAAATATTAATTTATTATTATAAATATCAATTTTCACATTGTTTGCTTATCTAAGATAAGATTTATAATTGATTGATTATTATTAGTAAATATTATCTTCAATCAAAGTTATCGTGTATAATAATAATAATAATTATAATAATAATAATAATAATAATAATAATAATAATAATAATAATAATAATAATAATAATAATAATAATAATAATAATAATAATAATAATAATAAATAATAATAATAAATAATAATAATAATAATAATAATAATAATAATAATAATAATAATAATAATAATAATAACAATAATAACAATAAAAATAATAATAAACAAGAAAATAGTGAATTCCGAAGAGAACTCCATAGTAATGTTCAGTGTGTAACATATTATATACCTAATAAGTAGTATATAATATGCATACCTTTGAAAGGTATTACATGTTTGGGGTGAGGATTTTTAGGTGAAGCTCAAACTAGCACCTAACAATTTCGCTTATTATGTTTACAATTAATTAATTAATTAATTAATTATATATATATACATGATCTATGAACTATTATGTCTCGCGTGTACCGATTTTTATCAATTTATTTATTATTTGTCTCAGGTAATACTACAATCTAAGAATTATAATGTACTGTCCACGTCAATCCTTGCATTGAAGGCTCTTCTTTACCCATTAGAGTACATGTTTCCCATCAGTACATTATTGCCAACTCATATGCCAAGCGCCGAACAAGTAATCATTTCCATGAGTTATGCCAAATCCATCTTGTTAATTCCTTTTCTAGCTGTTCACAGCCCCTTCTCCCTTCATATTTGGTATTCCATCAAGTTTCCTATTAGTCAGGAAATCATTTAAAATGCCATCTGATGTTTGGTTTTTCGATTTAGATTTACGACAAGTGAGTGATGTTTGATTTTGATTTTTTTGTCATACTCCCCATTAACAGTTATTGAAGCATAATAATCACAAAATGGTTCCACAGACCAATATCGACAATGATCTTAGTCTTCCACCGCCAGCGGATTTTAATATTCTTATCAAGCACATCAAACAGGTATTCAATAATTTTAATACTGGCACAATTCATTGTATTTTATTATTATTATTATTATTATATTTTATTACTACTACTATTATTACTAATACAATATTTTGAGGCTTCCAATTATCCTTCCATAATTTTCTATCAAAACATATTTATTATTTCAAAAAACTGCACAGAGCTATGTAACATAGGAATTGTGTGAAACAGGTTCAGCAGGGTTCCAAAGGGTAGTAATCTACAATTGTCAGCTGTCAAGTGTGATATGAACCTCACAATATTCTACATTATTCTGGAAAGGATAAATGAACTCTAAGTTATTTGATTGATGAATTTTCTACAATATTGTTCCTCGCATAAAAGCAAGTTGATAAGATGTGCTCACTGTGCAATGCAAATAGTGCCAACATTTTTACGCATTCTAATTGGTGAAGCACAATTGAAGTTGACAAATGTGCAATCATTTGTTGTCGGCAATATATTTTTCATTGATTTAATCTATATCAATGTGAATTTACGCGTTCTATCAGTTGTCAAATAGTTGCTGCCACAATAATGAAACTTTAATTTCAAGGTCCTCCGACTAATCTAGGCTTTCTTCTAATATAATTTTTGTTTATCTTATATATCAATATTTGGTTTTAAATTCTAAGAAGAAATGAAAATAAAAGAAATTGAATAAAAATTGAATATTTTACTGATATTCTTTTACTGATTTTGCTTTACTTTCCTAAAAAAACTCATTCTGTGCATTATCAATATAGAAGAAAAGGGGAATGTTGTGTGTGCAGATGCAACACTTCTTGAAGAGTTTCAACTGAATGGAAAAAATAACAACTGACTTTATAAACCAACCAATAATGTAGAATTTGTTCCAAAGATTTGTTATAATAGTTCGTTCACCGGGGAATAGGGGCGATATAGATTATGGAATTGGTGTTAAGAATTCCCGATAAGAAAATTGGTGTTAAGAAAATTTTCTGTACACATGCCTTTCACAAAAGATTCTTTTGGTTAGATATAATTTTGAAATAATATTAGTTATCAAATGTATCGTAATATTATACAAAGAGTTGTCGATTTATTTGCTGTTCCGCTGAACTTAAATGTAAGAGTGAGATCCGGGTTCAATTCAAGACTTTTATTTGCATCCTTAATAGCTGCATTTTTACATAGTAAATTCCTCTTCTAGCATATAATGTTGGCTAAGTAGGATTAAGTCTAATTGCTTCAGTTAACAAAGTTACAGCTTCAGCTGCATATTACATAAATATTCATAAACAAGATCTAAATGCCATCTAAGTAAGACTTGAAATCTACCAATAAACACGATGACGATCCTTTAATGCAAAAAACAAACCCAAAAACAAACCTCACAATCACAAAACATTGACATTGAATTAATAATTAAAATAAAGCGCCAATATTATACTTTAATATATTTCGACAGACTTGAGATATATAATTTATGCAGAATTTATAATTTTTAGTAAAATATTTTTAAAATATATAAAAAGAAATTTGTTTAAATAAAAGTAATTCATTCTATATAATTTCAAGTTCATATCTACCTGAAGAAGACAGTGAATCTGTCAAAATATATTGTAGTATAATATATATATATATTGGATTGGCGCTTTCTTTTATTTATTTAATAACTTAATTGTTAACATTTTTAGAGAAAAGAAAATGACGGGAAAAATTTTTAAATTTTGATTATTCTTCTCTGAATTTCTGTGTAAATGAGAAAATATCACCATAAGATTTATTTTAAAATTAAAACTAATTTATGATTTCTTAAGTATTTCAGACATTTATGTCAAAAGCATTCAATTTTACAAAAGTGATTTTTTGTAATTAGTTATAATTAATTTATTCAATAAAATTCAATATTAGGAAGACAATATCAATTGCATGTGGGTTCAGTTCCGTCTTTTTAATGTGTATTTGATGTTCTGAAGGAAGCACTTGATAGTGAACTGAGGAAAAAAGATTTTATGAAATACTCTGTACCATTATTTGGAGATTTTCCCTGAGATGATTGAAAAGATACATATTTTTGGAATATAATTAGATTTTTATTACTTCAAAATAAATTTAATTCACTTTATATTGACCTAATTCTAAAAATAAAATAAATCAATTATATATTTTAGAGCTTGAATAATGAACTCATTTCCTTATAAAATCAAAATACAATTTAAACTTAACAGCCTGGTTTGAAAAATAAATTAAAATTGACCACTTGATACGTGCTCATAAAATAGATGACTTACAGCATTTACCTTGTGCTAGGAATAATGCACTTTTTCAACTTGTTAATAATAGATAAATTTGGTAAATTTCTGATAAAAGAATCAAGAAGCTGATAAAGTGTTTTCTTATTTATTTCAATTATTCTACAAAAGTATAATCAGCTTTCGACTGAGAAAATATCAGTGAGCAACGGGGGGTAGACAATTTATCTATGTTCTAAGTTGCATCCCGTCACAAGTTTATCCCGCTATCCATATATATATATATATATAAATAAATATATTGCCTCCTTGCCCATTTTCATGTAAAATCCCATCAATCCTGTCAAGATTAATATATAAAATTATAAATCCCGAATATATTATATTCAGAAGTACATGGGAATTATTAATGGACCATTTCATATCTAGGCGCTCAAGGTCTGCCAGGTGAGCTCATTTGCATAATAATCAATTTTGCTTGTATTTTATTGGACTTATGTTGATTGATGTTTTGCAAATTATTAATTGTATTCCTAACAATAATCCATAATTGATAAAAGCTATCTGCCGCGCGGTGTGCTCTCGGTGGTCATTGGAATGGTTTCATAAACCTATGTCATTTTATTATAACACTAAATTCAGTCTTCGATGCTGTCGAAGACTTTCATTATTATATTTATCAACAGATAAATGAGTACACAAACTCATGGACAATTTCCCCGTAGTTAGGATATTTATCTCCACCGGAACGGTCACAGCGTCTTCTAAATTAATCTTCCTGATAAGTCTTGCTTTCCCTTTTTTATTTTTCTTCTGTGTTATTTTTACTTCAATCAATAAATTATTTGTTTACTTGTAAGAGCTGTTGCTGCCACTATAAATATACCCGTACTTTTGAAATTGCCGCATTTATTTTCGCTCAATGTTTTAGTAATAATAATAATAATAATAATAATAATAATAATAATAATAATAATAATAATAATAATAATAATAATAATAATAATATTTGCAAAAATATAGATAATCAATACTATAACAATTTAATGATCATTATCGTCGCAATGTTTATTTAATCAATTATATATAATTTTATTTATAATTGTTTTTGAATTCCGATTTATTATTTTTAATTCTTTTCTATCTGCATCTGGGACGTCTGGTGGTGTGTTTTCAGTGTTTTGCATGTGTTTTTGCTTATTGAATGTGCCTGTGGGACAATCAATTGACAACAAGTTTATCATTGTTGATGTGCCGCTATTGTAATGAATTTCCTATATATATTTACGGGCCTCAGAATTAGCCGCCTTGTCATCAGCGTACATAATAAAGATATCCCATGTCATTATATTAATTATTATTATTATTATTATTATTATTATTATTATTATTATTATTATTATTATTATTATTTTTATTATTATTATTTTTATTATTATTATTTTATTATTATTATTATTATTATGATTATTATTATTATTATTATTATTATTATTAATATTATTGCCTTGTCTGCAAGTCGGACCGCAATATCCGGTATAACTTGAAGCGATTCTTTCAACTCTGGGAATCCATTCAATTCAATTCAAAAGAAAATGTGTTTGAATTATTTCTTTTTATTATTTATACATTTTTATCCATTTCTGTTAATATGTTTCATTTTTCAAATAAATATATTTTACAGACTCTACAAAAATATTATTTGAAATTCTTGGGTTTTTATTCCATAATATAAATTCTATTATTCAGAATTTCATGCCTTTATCTTAGCATTTTATACGGGTAAATAAATTTCAGAATTATTTTCCATTGGTTTACTTGTTCTTCCTTAGAGATCCTATAATTCTTAAAACTATTTTTATCAATTATTTTCCTACTTATCCAGGCACTCAATAGTATCAGTGATAAAAGTGAGCCAGTAAAGAATCTGGACGAAGTCCTGAACAATGTTGAATTGCAACCTTTGAAACCGAGCCAGTCCGAGATATCGGGTTTCAATCCACTGATATTCGGCAATGATTCTGATTCTGTCGACGTATCAACAAGAGTAGCAATGGTAATTTATATTGCTATCTCGTTTTGGATATGGTTGCAATATATTTCTTTGGACAGGTGAGATTTTTCAATTCTCAGAGCATTCTGGGAAACTATACGAAATTCACTCGAATTCTCAAATTGTATCCACGACCGATTGTTGCTTTTCAAGTGGACAATTTCATTAAATCTAGAAGAGTGCAATCGGATTTCGTAAAAAAGCTTTCAAAAACTCAGGTGAAAATATCAAATAAAATTGTTAAATTTAGTAGACTAACTGTGCATTGTGCTGTAGTTTTATAACGAATTATATTGCTTCGGATGGACAGTGCTATTGTCCGTCAAATTTCTTTAGTTTTCTTAGACGGTTTCCTGCAATTATTCAAGGATAATTGGAGCATACTCCCTGTAAATTATAGCGTGAACTAATAGTTTTTATACTTAGATTTGATTTCGATGTTTCTTTTTTTCTTTTTTTACTTTTCAATGTTTACTTCGGAACTAATACCGGATCTCGAATAATTTGCCTAATGTTGGTGTGTATATCAGCGCGCAACCTTACTGGTGGCATCCAATCAAATCGTCATTTGATGCGAATAAGCCGACATAATAATAACATATAGAATACATTGTCAATAAAACAATTAATTGATCATTAATTGAACTTGTTATTTAATACAATAAATAATTGTCATAACTGGGTCAATATATATATATATATATAATAATTATTATCATTGATGAAATTATGATTTATTCATATCGTCATTAAATTCATAATTTAATGGACAGCTCCATTAGTTATTTAGCGTAATTGCGGTAGAGTAATTAATTTGATTATTTATATAATTTGTTATTTGATTTATTTATAATTTTTGTTTTATTAATTTATTACCATTATATTTTAATTTAGTTATTATATTTTTGGGTATTTCGGATAAGTCCGTGCTAACTTTTGACTCCTCGGTGTAACCCGAATAGTGTATGTTTGGATAGCTTGTATGAAATATCTTTAATAAGATTTTCAAATATTTATCATTCTCCGAAAAATAATCTCCTCTCTGGC
>CM039681.1:80235380-80375380 GCA_022537955.1 Schmidtea mediterranea
AAGAGAGAGATAAGCTTTATATCCTTGGATTGGATGTATATACCAGTTTTCCTGTCTTTGATCCAATTTTCTGTAAATGCATCATAATATTTGTATATGACTCGTGAAGAAGCATTTTCAATTGCATTTTAAATTGGAATTGATCTTTTGAACGTATTTATCAATATCGCCTTGATATCTAACATTGAGAGAGTGCCAGCAAGAGATTGAACATTGAGTCTTAAATTGAGTTTGACCGGATTGCCAATTGGCAGTATTGATAGGCCCTTTAAAAAATACATTTTATAAATTGTGGAACATCTGAACTGTTGGACGCTTATTTTCTTGGTCATTTGATTTATGAATCTTTATAATTGTGGTGACGCACTTTTATACCCTTGACAGATACTCGATTAGCATCAGAATCATCGCATGATTCACAAAGAACCAATGGCAATGATATAGTGCATTATACTAGTGCAGACAAGTGCGTGACTGGAAACTGTATGTGAATAACTCCGTGGATTTGATATGATTTCACGCATTCATCTATATAAATGTATTATCCATACATCACCGTTTTTATTAATTTATTATTATTATTATTATTTATTATTATTATATTAATATATTATTATGTGTTTTAATAAAGCTAATGCATCCATCACAAAGACAGGTGCATGGATAAGTTGTGAATCATAAAACAGTGCAAGATAAGGTGGCGTGACTCTATGTAGAATAACCCGTTATTTTATGATTTTACATATATCATCTATATAGAAGTTTTATTATTAATATTATTATATTTATTATTATTTTATTATTATTTATTATTATTACTATTATTATTATTATTTATTACTATTATTACTATTTATTATTATTACTGATTATTCTATTATTATTATCGTAATTATTACCAAAACCTAACAAAATAAAACTATTGAATATTATTACCACACTAACAAAAATAAAACTATTATTATCAACCACTAAAACAAAAAAAATAAAATTCAAAACATTTATTTTCGAAAAAGTGGTATTTCGAAGAATTTCTACTGATTTTGCCAGGTCACCATTCCATCGTACGCTGGTATCGAAATAATCGCCACTAGCTACAAAACCCAGAATACAGGGCATATTCGGGTTTCCAATCTCCTTTGGTCTTGCTGTCAGCTTAATATCCCATAGAGCTTGTCAATTACCTTAAAATCATAATGTTGGCGTCTGTATAGACACCAACCATCGGAATTATACTGATTCAGGCTGGTCTTTTGACTATTGCTCTGAGTTGGAGGATAGAAAAAGAATAACCTTTCCAGTAAATACGCCTGATATTTATACTGGAAACCAAAGATATTAAATACCATAAATAATAATAATAAAATACCATTATTTTCGATCTCTTTTTATGCTTAATTTTGTACTCGTCATCATAATATTTTCCATTTTAAATGAAAATAAAATGATAAGCAATTTTTGTTTAATCAATCATTAGCCAATCAGATATTCGACACTCCGTGGATTTCATTTGTATGTCACAAACAAGGATTTTTGTACTCCCTAGAATTTCGCACCCCTAATATGATATTTTGCCACTAGCAAACACGTTTAAACCACACCATTTGGTTGTATTTTAGAAAGCCCTCCAATGCCAGGAAATAATTCTGGCCTCGAACATACAAAGACATTTTGTTGACATGTTGTATAGATTGATAGATTGTCCTATATCCATGGTAACTGTAATTGACTGTATTTTAAGATCCTTTATTCTATATTGTAATTATTGACATCTAAAGGTTTCTTACATCCATGATTCTGCATTTGCCTGATTTGAAAAATATTATAGGTATTTCCACTCCTATCTACAATTTGCTGGGGTTTACCATTTGGAAACGTCATTTTTGATACATCGAAAGTTCCTTTATAATTTATATTTGATAACATAATTAAACAATAATGAATATTAATCTATATATTATGATTTTTAGGAAGAGTTCATTAAATCGTATAATATAAACAAAACCTATAATTATACAAATTAATAATGGACTTAAGAAATGATGCTGTATATCAAATCGTCGGCCAAGTGTAGTGGTAAAACTATGTTTGTATGTAAATTACTGAAATCTAATTTATTTCAAACAAATTCAACAAGATTTATTGGCATAAGGGTGCAGATGAAGAACATGGATTAACTCAAGATAATTTCTGTAAATTGAAAAACATGAAATAGTAAAGGGTTTCGATAAAAACTGTCAAGTCGATTAAGGAAAGGTGATGTCATCATTATTGATGATTTGTATCAGGAAGCTAATAAAGAAAAGGATTTTAATAATTTATTCACAAAAATCAGTAGACATGTTGGTGTTACTGTGATCTTTATTACTCAAAATCTATTTCATCAGGGTGGCGCACATCGAACAAGGAATTTAAATGTTCAATATTTAGTTATTTTCAAGAATCCTAGAGATGCAACAGTTATTGATTTCTTGCTCGACAAGCATACCCTAATAATCGTAATTTTCTCATCAGTGCATTTCAAGATGCTACAAAATCACCACATGGATATATATTCCTTGATTTCACACAACAATGTAACGATGATTTACGGTAAAACAGATATTTTCAATAAAGAAGGTGCCATGGTATATAAACAAAGTTGAAAACTTTAACATGTAAAAATGTTTATGAAATCCAGGCTTAAAAATATCCGAAAACTTAGACAAAGTATTAAAAAGACTATAAAGAAACGTGTTCCACCAAAAACTAGTTATACACCATCTAAAAAGCTAATAACCGAGAATTACCCTGCAATGAATCTTATTTCGAAAAACATTATTAAAAGAGTAAGAAAAAAGTTAAAATTGTTAAAAAATCATAGGAGTTTCCCATATTTTAATGCATTGTTAAAGGCTTCGAGTATGAAAAGAATGTCTATTTTACAATCATTTCCAACTTTTGTTGTCGATGATTTACTCAAAATTCTATTAAAAGTAGTCAGAGGTAAAATTAAAATCAGTAATTCTAAAAAACTAGTATTGAATAAACATCGTAAGCCTTTGTTATCACTAGTAAATAATAAAAATCGTAAGCAAATGAGAAAAATCATATATAAACAACAAGGTGGTTTTATCGGAGCAATGTTACCATTAGCATTATCATTATTATCACAATAAACGATGGGTCACAATCATTACCAAATGTTAAATTAAAATTTAAATCATCTTGTTGTAATGGAGAAGATTTGACGAACCCAGAGACGAAGCAGGTTTCGGTGGAGTGGCAAAGTTAAAGAAAAGAGTCCCAAATTCGAAAAGGAAACGCAAAAGTGGTTGTCAGATCAGCTTGCGTACAGTTTAAACAAACGATGCGGAAAAGATTTCCAACGAGAGCTTATAAGACATTCGTATTAATGATTTATGGCAAATGGATTTGATGGAGATGATACCGTATTCGAAGATTAACAAGGTTATAAATATATTTTAACGTGTATCGATGTTTTCAGTCGTTTTGCCGCGGTCTACCAACAAAGACAAATCTGCAGAGGAAATATCTAAAGCAATTAACTCAATGTTTAAAAATGGGCATCCAGACAATTTGCAAACCGATTTAGGTATTATTATTATTATTATTATTATTATTATTATTATTATATTATTATTATTATTATTATTATTATTATTATTATATAGGCAAGGAGTTTACAATAGTAAAGTTAAACAAATCCTGGATCGTCTCAAAATAAAATCTTATTCTGTACATTCTCAATACAAAGCCGCACATGTTGAAAGATTTAACCGGACATTGAGGGATAGATTAAAGAAATATTTCGTGCATCAAGGTAATAAAATATGGATAAATGTATTACCGAAAATACTTGTTAGTTATAATAATTCATCACATCGAGGTCTGAATGGTTTGAGACCCGTAGATATCAGCTCGAAAACACGAGTACAGTCTAAAAAAGTTCCTATTACAAAACCGAAATATAAAGTTGGTGATCACGTTAGAATTAGTAAAATATCTGCTTCACCTTTCATCAAAAATTTCGATAGTAATTGGAGTGATGAGGTATTTCAAATTACTAAAATTAATACTAAACAGAGTCCTGTAATGTATGTTATTAAAGATAGTGATAACAATTTAATACAAGGGAAATTCTATGAACAGGAATTACAAGTTATTTCCAAACCTACAGTGTTCAGAATTCAGAAAATATTGAAAACTAAAATGGTGGGTAAGGATAAACAATACTATGTTAAATGGCATGGATATCAAAAACCCTCATGGATATCATCAAAAGACCTAGTAAAATGAGTTTCTATACAATTTTACCGAGTAATAGTTGCCCACTAATCCATCCGGAAAATCAAGCAAGTAAATTTATGGTTGATCTTCAAAATCCCATTTATTTACATGGAAATTGGGAAGTTGCTTTGCAAGACTTTACATTTGTGTACAATACATTCCCATTTTATAGTCATTGTAAAATCGGATTCAAGAAACGTGTTCCCAAAACCTGTAGTGGTATTTTCTCAATCAATAATTTTGAACGATATTGTCATATTCCGAATCAGATTTTAGATGAAAATTGTGGCATGTTTTTCAAAGATGGATTGAATGTTAGTTGTGATTATAGTCCATTTACAATAAAGTTTGAAAGTATGAGGATGCCAAGCGAATGGGTAGTGATAAGCTTAACATCGTTGTTCCTGGTACTGAATACCAAATACGTTTCAAAACATTTGATGAGAAAAGTGTAACGATCGAAAACATCAAAATATCTGTATCATATATTAATGAAGTTGAAGAGACATTTACATTTACTAATGATTTATATATTGAAACACTTGAAGAATTACATAAATATATTTCATTCAATTGTTTACATATATTTAAAACTATTGAATTTGTTAAAGATGGATTATGTAAATTCAGTCTGAATAATAACATTTGTGAAATTACATTTGATAAAAATTTGGCTAATACATTGGGATTAGATAAGCAAACATATCGAGCAAGTGCTTTTGGTGTACGCAAACCAAAAATAATAAAACTTCATAGACAAATGTTCATATATACTAACATCATCGATCCTATAATTGTTGGTGATTCTTTGGTTCCTCTTTTGAAATCTGTTTGGGTTGATAAACATGACCAGGATGAAGTTGTCAATATAAATATCGATAATCCCATGTACTTACCGGTATCAACATCATGTATAAACAATATAGAAATAAATATTCGTGATGATAGTGGTAAATTTATTGAATTTAGTAAAGATACAAAAACTCATTTGACATTACATTTTCATAAATTAGATGGCCAATAACAATATTATTAGTATGTATAGTGGTAGCCAAAGTGGTGGCGAATTACCATATTTTATTGGTAAACAGTATGGATCAGGTTGGTTGAGAACAATTGGTAGATTTGCACTTCCTATTCTTAAACGCCTTGGTCGTTTTGGTATGAAAACTGCTAAAGATGTGATAATGAATGAGCAGAAAATATTGCCATCTCTAAAATCAAATGCATTATCCGAGTTAGGGAAAGTTCTACCTAGTGTTGCAGGTATGTTTCAAAAACCTGAAGCACCGGCTCAAAAACGTAAAAGGCATCATAAACATATAAACAAACGAATGAAAGGCCATGGAACTATATTTCAAAAATGATTTGTGGTAAATCTGAATTGTGCTTATTTGATAGACCATCTCCCCAAGCAGTAATTGAAATGGGGGCCTTTGAAGATGTATTCCCGATGAATTCTATTATGGATAGTAGAACTGATATTGAATTTTATATTAATGGTTCCCAAACTGAATATCTAGATTTGAACGATACATTGTTAACTGTTCAGGTCAAAGTTGTAGATAAAGATAGAAAACCATTGGGTGAACCTAGTGATGTTATACCAAACAATTTCTTGTTTCATACGCTTTTTAAAGATGCAGTTCTCGGATTTAATAATATCAAGATTGAGGGTGGTAACAGTACATATATTCACAAAGCTCTAATAGAAACTATTATAAATTACAATAGCGATACTAAAAATACATGTTTAACTCCTATGGGTTATGGTAGTGATGACGATAGGAAAAAGTGGATTAAAGGATCGAAATTATTTACCATGTGCTCATCATTACAACTCGATTTTATGGATCAACCAAAATATTTACTCCCAGGTGTTAATGTGCACATTAGATTGAAAAGATCTGATTCGGCATTATCACTAACAAGTGCCACCACAGCTCCAATTCTTCAATTAGTCGATGCAAAATTATTGGTGAGAAGAGTTCGGGTTGAGCCCTCTGTATTAGCCGGTCATCAATTGGGGCTTAATTCTAAGCATGCAATATATCCATTGAAAACAAAGGAAATTGTTCAATTTGCAATTGCTAAAGGTTCAGCTTCTTTCTATAAGGAACAAATATTTGGAGATAGAAGAATGCCCAACTTTATATTGGTAACATTTCAAAGTGAATCTCAATATAATGGATCATACTTAACATCGAGCTCAATTTTCAAAAACTTTGGAGTAACATCGCTAACTTTATCGAAAAATAGTGATTATAGAGAAACATATACTCAAGATTTCGAAAATGATAATTATTGTGCTACATATATGCAGAGTATAGTGAGAAATATGGGTTATTTGGATAAAAACCTTAATTGTGGTATAACTCTTGAAGATTTTAAAAGCAAATATCCATTCTTTACATTTGTTTTGGCCCCCGATTTTGATTTAAATCAGAGTCAATTACCTCAAAATGGAAATTTACGATTAGATATAAAGTTTGCTAAAGCTACAACTGAACCGGTACATGTTGTAATATATGGCGTATTTGAAAACGAGGTTCAAATAACTGCAAACAGAACAGTGTTGGTTTGAACAAACATTGTTGGTATAAATGTATAGATAATTTATGATAATTTGTCATGGAGTAAGTTTTTAAATGTATTATTAATATTATTGATGTAGTTCTGTTCAGGTCTATCGAATTGGAAAACAAATACTAGGACATGAATTTTTAGGGGTATTTCCTCTTGATAAAATTCCATATTTACGTAATAATCAAGCCATAATCGTCAATACTCAATCGTCTCATCTCGGTGGAGAACATTGGTTAGCAATATATATGAAACCTAGCAAGATATTTGTATTTGATCCTATGGGTTTCTATTATCCGGCTTTAATGGTTTCGAAACTTCAAACAATGGGTAAACCTATTGTCTATAATAAAACTATGTATCAAAAACCATGGACATTAACATGTGGTCAACATTGTTTAGCTTGGTTATTATCCAAGCGATTTGATGATTAATAAATGTATTAATGTTTATTGTTATGTTTTAACTATTAATATTTTTTATTTTTTATTATTTTTATAAATATTATTATTATTATTATTATTATTATTATTATTATTATTATTATTATTATTATTATTATTATTAATTAATTAATGGTCACAAAGACAGTGCGTGATAAGTGCGTGATCATCACATGATAAGTGCATGATCATCACATGATAATTGCATGCATACACAAAATTGAATAAAGAAAACATATACAAACAAAAGTATGTATGTGAATTACAAAGAAAACACATACAAACAAAAGTATGTGTGTGATTTACAAAGAACGCATGCAGTCACAGTGTAGACTGCATGTGTTTTACAAAGAAAACATACATACACACTATAGGCTGCATGCATAAAAATCTCTCACCTATATGTGTGTATTGCTTAAATGTGATTGGTTAAATCCTGAAAATTTGATTCTCTTTATAAACATTGACAATATCCAAAGTTGTCACAATTAATTCAAAAATTTCAAATTAACAAAATATTCAAAATGGAGAAAACAAGTATTCTTAAACAATTATTAGCTGAGGGAAACGGTAAGTTTTTATTTTATTATTTCTTTTATTTATTTATTATTAAGGTACATTTAATTGGTATGATGTCACCGAAAAAGATAACGAAGTTATTATAATCGAGGATAGTGGTAAATTTATTTATTAAATTATTAATTTATTATTATTATTGTTTTAGAAGTTATTGTAACACCGACGGAAATCATTGTTATCAGTGATAGCGAAGATGAAATCGATCATGGTAAATTTTTATTTTATTTTTATTATTTTTAAAACCATTTTAGTAGATTTGGATGGAGATGAAAATGCTGATGCCCCCGTTTCTGGGGAAGATATGAATACCCACAATTATGCCCCCGTTTCTGAGGAAGATATGAATACCCACAATTATGCCCCCGTTTCTGGGGAAGATATGGATACCCACAATTATGCCCCCGTTTCTGGGGAAGACAGCTCTACAGATGATGATACTGATAAATGTGAGTTTTTTATTTATTTTTATTTTTAATAAAATGTTATTATTATTAACAGTTGTTTTTATTTAATCCATTTGGATTAAATAATAATAAATGTTAATAATTGATAAAAACTTTTATTGTAAACTTTTATTAAAAACTTTTATTGAAAAATATATTGAATACTTTATTGAAAACTTTTATTGAAAACATATATTTAAATTTATTATTGACAAATTTATTGAAAATTTTATTGAAAACATATATTTAAATTTATTATTGACAAATTTATTGAAAATTTTATTGAATACTTTTATTGAAAATTATATTGAAAATTATATTGAATACTTTATTGAAAACTTTTATTGAAAACATATATTTAGATTTATTATTGAATACTTTTATTGAAAAATTATATTGAATACTTTATTGAAAACACATATTGAATACTTTTATTGAAAAATTATATTGAATACTTTATTGAAAAACATATTGAATACTTTATTGAAAACTTTTATTGAAAATTTTATTGAAAACTTTTATTGAAAATTTTATTGAAAATTATATTGAAAATTATATTGAATACTTTATTGAAAAATTATATTGAATACTTTATTGAAAATTATATTGAATACTTTATTGAAAAATTATATTGAATACTTTATTGAAAACTTTTATTGAAAATTATATTGAAAACATATATTTAAATTTATTATTTTTAACAGGCAAATTATATCCAAAGTACTGCATCTCTTCAGCGTGTCATTCTTTAGAATGCCATGCTGAAATGAAGCGATACTATGGACAAAAATTTTATGGCATCAAGTTTTTTATATGCCCTAAATGCGAGACTGCCCAGGATGTAAAATATTTAGTTTTTTATAAGGATCACTCTTCCCACTTAAATCAATTCACTTTAAATAAAAAGGCTCTTCTACGGAAAATAATGAAAAGAAAAAATAATAACAGAAAAAATAATAAAAATAGTAAAAATAATGACAATAATGACAATAATGACAATAATGACAATAATAATAATAATAATAATAATATGTCGAGACGTAATAACAACAATAATACGTCGAAACACAATAAAAATAATAATATGTCGAGACGTAATAACAACAATAATACATCGAAACATAATAATAATAATAACAATAATAATACATCGAAACATAATAATAATAATAACAATAATAATACGTCGAAACATAATAAACGACCTGCTGCAAATATCCAGTGTGTTCCCTCTAAAATTAAAAGGGTTGAAATCATCATTAGCGATGATGAAGAAATTATCATTAGTGATGATGAAGAAATCATCATTAACGACAATCAAATAGGAGGTTCGATAAATATCGATAATGAACCCGAAATAAGGTCAGATTTAAATGGGACTCATAAAAGTATTAGATTTGATGTAGAATGTCAGAATCTAATACAAATCTCATTAACAAATAAAATAGTTAATAGATTAAAATATGAAATTAACCAAATGGGGTCGGTTAAAATACAATTCACCATTCTTATACAATTTGAAAAAGATGGTGAAATAAAAGACAACTTCTTTAGTAATAAGGCAGAACTTTTCTCGGATAATTTTCTGCTTGATGGTATTACTAAATTAAATAATAAAATAGAAAGATTCACATATTTAGGGAGCGGATGGCGGGTTGTTAAAATCAAAGAGATTGATTTTATATTAACAAAGTATTTCCCTATAAATAGACTAGCTGGCCATAGTTATATCCCAACACCGAAATCTTTATCTGGCAAAAAAGCTATAGTTAATGTTCAAAACAATGACCATCATTATTTTATATATAGTATATTAGCCCTTTTAAAATGTAATGTAGTTCGCACCCATAGAAACAGAGTTACTTCTTACGACAATTATTTGGATGAATTGAATTTTGACCCCATTGACGATTGTTCTATGAGACTCTGTAATATTCCCAAGTTCGAGAGAAAGAACAAGGGCTTAAACCTTGCTATAAATGTTTTGACGTATAACGTAAAACCGTCTAAAATTCCTCAAAATGATGATATAAATTATATACCCCATCATCCACATTTAGATATAATGCACCGCTCCAAAGTTACTAACGGTACACCTATTTATTTACTTCTTTTGGAGGACGGCGATAATTATCACTATACGGCTGTTTTTGATTTGGATAAATTAATGAACTACCATGCGACTTCATCTTGCAATATCCAAATCTCTATACATTGATGTCTCCATTGTCTTAATGGCTTTAGATTAAAACCGGCATTTGACACCCATGTTTCCTTGTGCATTAAAAATCAAACAGGCACTATCCTTTATACGTTGTCTAAAAATAAATATTTAAAATTTTCTAATTATGCAAAAACTATTACCCCGCCATTCGTAGTTATATCCCAACACCGAAATCTTTATCTGGCAAAAAAGCTATAGTTAACGTTCAAAACACTGACCATCACTGTTTTATATATAGTATATTAGCCCTTTTAAAACGAAGTGTAGTTCGCACCCATAGAAACAGAGTTTCTTCTTATGAGAATTATTTGGACGAATTAAATTTTGACCCCATTGACGATTGTCCTATGAGACTCTGTAATATTCCCAAGTTCGAAAGAAAGAACAAGGACTTAAATCTGGCTATAAATGTTTTGACTTTTAACGAAAAACCGTCTAAAACTCTAGATGATATAAACTATATCCCCCATCATCCGCATTTAGATATAATTCACCGCTCCAAGGTTACTGACGGTACACCTATTTATTTACTTCTTTTGGAGGACGGTGATAATTATCACTATACAGCTGTTTTTGATTTAAATAAATTAATGAACTGCCATGCAACTACATCTTGCAATGTGCAAATCTCTGTTCATTGGTGTCCCCATTGTCTTAACGGCTTTAGATTAAAACCTGCATTTGACGCCCACGTTGCCTTGTGCAGTAAAAATCAAACAGGCACTACCCTTTATACTTTGCCTAAAAATAAATATTTAAAATTTACAAATTTCGCAAAATCCATTACCCCGCCATTCGTAATTTATGCGGATTTTGAGTCAATTTTACCACTGGATATAAGGCATCATCAAATACATATGCCGATAGCAGCAGGTCTATTATTAATTAACAACTACACAAACACTAAACAATATTTTAATTTTATTGGCGATGATTGCGTTTTGGCGTTTTTAAAAAAGATTGATGAAATCGCTCTTTCGATTGTCTTGCCATATTATGAGGTTCATTGTCAAAAACCTATAGGACCACTATCTTTCAAGGAGGACCGAGAGTTCAAGGATTGTCGCACATGTTATCTGTGTAAAAAATTTATTAGGGATAAAGTTAAGGATCATTGTCATTTCTCAGGTAAGTATTTAGGGGCTGCTTGTATGAAGTGTAATGTTTCTCGACGAATCCAGAAACAATTACCTGTGGTTTTCCATAATTTGAGGGGATATGATCTCCATCATATTTTAAAGTATGGTCTAAATAATTTTTCTTCTTGGGAATTAAATATTATTCCGACCACTACCGAAAAATTTATCTCCCTCATCGCATACATTAATAAATTGCCTGTTCGTTTTATAGACAGCATGCAATTTATTAATTCTTCTTTAGCAAAAGCGGTTAAGACACTTACTGATTTTCCTTTAACTGATTCTGTTTTTGATGGTGCAATTGTTAGAGCCAAGGCTATTTTCCCTTATGACTTTGCGAAATCTCTTGAGGTTCTTGAATCGACGACTGAAT
Source organism: Schmidtea mediterranea (assembly GCA_022537955.1). Lineage (NCBI taxonomy): Eukaryota > Metazoa > Platyhelminthes > Tricladida > Dugesiidae > Schmidtea > Schmidtea mediterranea. Next base: position 80,247,455 of record CM039681.1, read on the forward strand.
TGCCTCCTATTTGGGGTTCTGTATCTGTTGATGAATATGCTACAGCCCAACAAATTTGGACACAGCAAAATTGCGAGACAATGCTAGATTACATGCTAACCTACTTAAAATTAGACGTATTCCTTCTTGCAGATTATTTTCAGCAATTTCGCGCAAAAGCAATTGCTTATAATACTCTAGAACCTCTTAATTTTTATGGAATTCCTGGTATGTCATGGGCGTCAGCTCTCATGACATTACAGGAACCCATAGAACTTTTGCAGGACATGGAAATGTTTAATTTCTATGAGGGAGGAATACGGGGTGGGTTAACATTTGTTAACAAACATTATGTCGCAAGTTCTGAGGATACAGAACTCTTGTATATAGATATAAATAATTTGTATGGTTGGGCACTTAGCCAAAGTCTTCCTTACGCTGATTTTGTTTGGGTGTATGATGGTTTGGATGATGTATTGAATGAGTGTATGAATGTTGCGGATATTGAAATCCTTCCATATGGATATACTATGGAAGTTGATATTGATATCCCTGATTATTTACATAATTTTTTGAATGATTTTCCGATTGGGCCGGAAAAGATGTGCTTAAGTTCTAAAGTTGAGAAGTTGATGCTCACGCATTGGCCAAAAAAGAACCATGTTCTTCATTGGCGACTTCTCAGGCTTTATCTTTCTCTCGGTGTGAATGTTGTTAAAGTTCATCGCGCAATTAAATTCAAGCAAGCACCTATATTTCATGCATACATAGACAAAAACACAAAATTAAGAGCTCAAAGTACTAGCGAGCTATATAGGGACTTGTTTAAACTTTATAATAATAGTTTGTACGGAAAGTCAGTCGAAAACCTTAAAAAACGGATGAATTTGAGGCTATGCAATTCTGATGAAAAGATGATTGTATATGCCTCAAAACCGACTTTCAGAAAATCTATCATAATTGATGATAATCTGATTGCTACTCATCTGAATAAGGATTCGATATGTTTAGACAGGCCTAGTTATATCGGACAAACAGTTCTAGACCTGTCTAAACTTAGAATGTACGAATTACAATACAAAGAGCTAGCGAAATATCGCGATGAATTTAATTGTGAAATAAATATTGTTGCCGGCGACACGGATTCGTTTTTCCTTGAGGTTAAGAACTGTAGGCTAGACACTCTTTTGCCGGCAATGATAAGAGACAGCCTTCTAGATACATCGAATTACGACCCAGCACATCCCTTATACTCGAGGAAATTAGATTCCGTTATCGGAAAATTTAAAGATGAAAGTAAAGGTCTCGGGTATAAGGAGTGGGTTTTCTTAAGACCCAAGTGCTATAGTCTTTTAGGTACAAAAGATTCGATGAGAGCTAAGGGGGTGAAGTTGTTGGGGACAGAGATTGATCACCAGTCATATTTAGACTGTTTTGAAAATGACACTATATTTACGGTGCCTCAAACTAGGATAGGGACGCGGAACCACCAATTATTCACTTTTAAAAATAATAAAATTGCGCTTACCAATAACGACGATAAGCGTAATTGGGTGGGGAAAAATACCAGTCTCGCATTTGGGCACTATTTAGGATTTGATGTCATTGATCAAGTATCTCCAAGCTATCAAGGAACTCACAGTCCAAGTTATGTCAGCTCCTGCTCATATTTCAGTAGAGACATCGATGATATACTTTTATCTGATTAATTTTTTCAAATAAAATGTATTTTACGATTTATTAGTTATTAATTTGTGTTAACAATTTATTTAGAGTTTTTATTTATTTTATAATTAATAATTTTTATTTTATGAAAAAATCGAGAGAGAACAATGCATCGAGAAAACTTGATTTATTGATAATAATAATAACAATTTGGTCTTTGTTTGTTGATAATAATATGTTTTATTTGTTTGTTTTTTATTGTTAATAATAATTTTATTAGTATTAATTTAGTAATAATGTATTTTGTTGGTAATAATAGTTTTATTTTGTTGTTAGTTTTATTTTGGTAATAATTTGTTTTTTATTAATAATAATAATAATAGTAATATTAATAAAAATGTGTTTTATTTGTTTTTTATTAATAAGAGTAATAATAGTAATAAAAATAATAATGTGTTTTATTTGTATATAGTTTTTATTAATAATAGTAATAATAATAATAATAATAATATAATAATAATAATAATAATAATAGTAATAATAATAAAAATAATAATTAAAATATATATATATATATACTACTTATAAAAGTAAGTAATACAATAATAAAAATAATAATAATAGTAATATTTATAAAAATAATAATAATAATAGTAATAATAATAATAAAAATAATAATTAAAAAATATATAAATATACTACTTATAAAAGTAAGTAGTACAATAATAAAAATAATAATATTTTTAAAAATAATAAAATTTTATTAAATAATAATAAAATTAAATTTACAAAATATATACTACTTATAAAAGTAAGTAGATATATTATAATTAAAAAATGATTAAAAAATCCATGACCTTGAAAAAATATTTGTACTTTTCAACATAGAAAAAATTTTGAAAAAATTTCGAAAAATATTCTATCTTTTTTGGTCCAGCGGTGACATAGGAAATCGTGTACTTTTAAACATAGAAAAAATTTTGAAAAAATTTCGAAAAATATTCTATCTTTTTTGGTCTAGCGGTGACATAGGAAATCGTGTACTTTTAAACATAGAAAAATTTTTGAAAAAATTTTTGAATGACCTTGAAAATATATGTACTTTTCAACATAGAAAAAATTTTAAAAAAAAAAAAAAAAAAAAATTTTTTTTGAATGACCTTGACCTACTTTTAAATGACCTTGAAAAAATTTGTACTTTTCAACAGAAAAAATTTTGAAAAAATTTCGAAAAATATTCTATCTTTTTTGGTCTAGCGGTGACATAGGAAATCGTGTACTTTTAAACATAGAAAAATTTTTGAAAAAATTTTTGAATGACCTTGAAAATATATGTACTTTTCAACATAGAAAAAATTTTGGAAAAAAAAAAAAAAAAAAATTTTGAATGACCTTGACCTACTTTTAAATGACCTTGAAAAAATTTGTACTTTTCAACATAGAAAAAATTTTGAAAAAATTTCGAAAAATATTCTATCTTTTTTGGTCCAGCGGTGACATAGGAAATCGTGTACTTTTAAACATAGAAAAATTTTTGAAAAAATTTTTGAATGACCTTGAAAATATATGTACTTTTCAACATAGAAAAAATTTTGAAAAAAAAAAAAAAAAAAAATGTACTTTTGGACTTAGCGCGAAAAAATTTTTTCCCGGGGGGGTTGGGGGGAGGGGGTATGTGGTCCAGCGGTGACATGGTCTAGCGGTGACATATCTATCTACTGTTACAATGTAAATAATGAATAAGTTTATTTGTTTATAATGGGTAAAATAAAGCATTTGTCCTTTATCCTGATGTGTTATGAAAGGTTGTGATTAATTAATGAAGAATCAGTGGAAGATGCTTTTATCAAAAATAATCGTTTGGTATGCCAGTTTTATGATAAAGTGACCAGACGTCCCGGATTTGAGTGGTTTGTCTCATACTGAAAACTTTCCAGGAAAGTGCCCCACATTAGACATGTAACTCTTTTAAGATTTTCGCATTGATCTTGTTAAATCTTTTATTATTTTCACAATTTATTTGTTTTCTTTACTTCATGTTGAATAGAACTTTCCTATTAAGCAGCAACAAATGCGGATTACCATTGAGAGAATAATCTCTGAAAATGCCGACAGTCATCAGATGGGCTAAATGATTGTCGAATTACGGTCAACGTCATATTCTCAATGATATTAACGCTAAATGAAATATTTTCATTGTAGTTTTACCAAAAATTTTATTATTTCTTTAAGAGTATTTTTATAATTCTGTAATATTTAAATAAATTTTAAACATTTTTAAAAATGAGAATTTTATTTATTAAAATTTTTAAAAACGTTTAAATTTACACTTATATGTCTATAGAATTAAATTTTTACATTTTAAATTTGTTTCATGTTTTGACATTAAAGCGGCTTGATGATAGAGAAATTAGTCAAGTAAGACTAGAAATACCGTAAATTGTGATATTGTTTCTCGAGATATACGATCTCAAGTATGAGTAAGATCAAAAAGAGAGACACTGTTCAAAATTTGAAAAATAATTTTAATACTAGGGCGGAAAGCTACCGAAAACTTTGTAGGTAATTGAATATTACACGTTTTAATATAAAGTAAGAGAGATCCCTTGCTCAAATCTTGGTAACAAAGTTGCAATGAATAACAGTAATTGATAAAACTTATTTAAAGGTAAATAAATAAAAAGCTGATAAATTTCAGTTATGAACAGGAAATAAATGATAACGAGTATACATTGGCGTACCTATGGTAAATGGCGCCTATGGCAAACACCGATCTTGCTCCCCTCTCCGACGATAGGTTACTTACATTTTATTTTCTAAAAAACTACTTTAGAATTAGGTAAAAAAAATCACACAAGTGTAGGGTTTTGGTAGGGTAATGATGTCATTGACCTTGACCCAATATGAAAATTATTATCTCTCCCCCAATGGTTACCCGTTGCCAAGCAACGTTGGTAATGCAACCACTGGTTATGGAATCGCCAAAGGTGAACTGCTAAGGCCCGATTCCATAGCGGGTTCAACGCACCACCGATAGAAGGTACGTGTGCGATTTCTACTTCCGGTCCCTTTCACTTGTGAGTACAATCCGTCGTCTCTCCCTCTCTGATTTATTCTTTATTATCTTGGATGGGATATTCTTAGCCATAATTAATAAATTTTTACAAGCGCATAAACATTTCAACTAAAAACATTTATTATTATAACAATTTTTTAGTTTTGTTGCTCTGTCGATCTCATTGCTCGTCGTCTCGCCCGCTCGATTTTCCCTGGACGCCGTTGTGATGGTTTTATCGCCGGTTAGTTGCGCTGGAGGCATCCCGATACGCCAACTGGACCGGTGCAAAAACTAAGGGATACGTGACAGCTTGGCCGTATTGACAGGCCGCTAGTGCCACCTCTAGTCCACGAATTTGTGTCTTCATGGCCTGCGTTAAATGCTTCTCCTCAGCCCATCCACGTTGGGCGGCGGTTACTCGTTGGTACAGGACCTTCGCCTTGGATGGCTCCACCCACGTTGACTGTCAGTGGAGATCTGTATTCTCCATCCGGGCATTTTTTAGAGCTGCATTCAATATTGCGTTCGGATCCATTTCTACAATAAACAACCATCAATGGATTTCTTTGATTAAATACAGCGTCCATTTAGCATTAAAAAAAAATATCTACAGGAGTATGTTATGTGAAAACAGTCGGAAAACTAGATGTAGGAAGGTAAAACAACAAATTCCACACAATTTATTTATTAAATTCAATCAAAACGGAATTGTGCATGATAGTTTTTCGAGTTCGGTCTAGGTTGTCTTTGTGCGTATGAATGTTCCCACTCCGCTCCGTGTTCTCTGATTGTGGGCCTCATCTCCTTCGGGAGGATTTTCTTGGGCATCGATACAGTCATTGGTGGAATTGGACAGTTCACTCGGGGGTCATCGAGCTCGAATGAGATGACATATGAAGGGGCATACCCATCCGTGCTCGGAATCAGACCTTCCGCGATATCTTCATTAATTTGCCGTAGTTGCTGTCGAGCTTTCTATACTTGCTGGTTGGTCCTCTCCTGATGGGCTTCCAGGAGTGTCAATAGTTCTTCCGCCTGACTCCGGAGCTCGCGAGCCGGGTTTCGTCGGGGCTCTCGTTTAATTGCCACATACGGCAGTTCGATGTCCTCTGCTCCACCTTGCTCTCCGAACCTTGATTCTCTGATTGGGGAAATTGAGTATCCCTCATCCCACATCGCTTGTCTGCAGGGAGACATTTTTGAAAAACGCGTAATTAAAAATTGATAATCAACAAAAGTTAAATAGAAGACCTTTCACCGGCCGCAAGGAACCCGAAAGTGAAAATATTCTGACAGCATTTTTATAAAATGAAGGTCACATTCTCATAGATTTTAAACCACTATGGTAATTGCCATAGGTACGTAGCTGAGGTATCGCATAATAATCTTGAATGCATTTATTGCAGAATCTCTGATTAATTACAGTTATCGTATAAGAATAAAATTAAAATAACCTCTAAGCGTCAACATCAACAACATTACTAAAAAATGCAGATATGTTATTTGGCGTTTCAAAGTCAACTGAAAACAAATGGTCTATTGAAAATTAAAAAAATATCCAGATTTCTATTAGAAAATTTAAATTTTTTTTAGAAAAATACTACTTTTTATTATAATAAATTTAATATAATTAAAACTTATTTAATCAATGTTAGTTGAATTAATAACTCAAATTTATAGGTAAAATATTGTAAAATTTAAAATTTTCCAGAAAATTAATCTTAATAGAAAGCTTTTAAATAAATTATAATACTGTTTTAATATATCACTTACTTAATTGTGTTGAATTTAATAAACCCACATCTTTAAATATTTGAAATTACATCTGATGTAATATTTAATGCTATTCCTTAGATATCCTTACTAGCATGTTTATACAAATGTAGTTATTTTAAATTTTTGGTAATTAATATAATGATTAGTTTTAGTAGCATTCAATATAAATAATCATTTTGGATATGCTGAGACCTTCAAAATAAAACAATTTATTTGGAGAGAGTTATAATAAATGGCCAATGAAAGCATTTGTCCAAGATTAATAGATTATTTGTCAATAGTTGGATTACGTAATCCTAACAGATCAGGACATAAAAACAGCGTGGTACCTGAATTGCTGAGACGTTATCCTCACACTGATCACAAAAATGGTGCACTACCTCAGGATGTAGTGTATTTCTGCCAACCTGACGGCTGTATTAGCACATGTACCTCGCGAAATGCAGCAAAGGATTTTAATACTTTTGTATTTACTCTTACCGATAAAGAAACTGGACGTGTTCGATATGGAATATGTTTGAATTTCTGGAGACCAATTGAACGACGTAGTCCAATAAAGGTTACCCGAGTATCATTGGAACGACTCGAGAGTGCTAGCAGTGCTGAAATGTCGATGTTTCAGGGTGGCAGAGAATCGATGTCACGCCAGAGCAAACGCATCCGACCAAGAACCCATTCATTAACCTCACTATTAATTGTCAGTCATCATCCCTGCTTTAAGGGCTTTCAAACTTGCTTGTCGATCCTGAAAGAAATAATCGAGAAATTCGATGAAAGAATCAAACGAAGGAGCAATGGAAAGTGAGCGAGATTTCGATTTAATTTTTCGCAAATTATTCTTGGACATTATAAGTTATTAAAATTTCATTTTGCAAACTATTATTTCCATTTAAAAGGCAAATCTATAAGTTAAAGGGAGAAAAAGTGAATGGAGCCCCCATTAGATATTTATTTATATTTCGCTATAATTTGATAAAATTCACTGAAAAACATAACGAAAATATAAAACCGTAAATTGCTGTCTAAAATAATATATTAATAAGAATTGTTTTAAATAAAAATTAGATATCGATTTCTTATTGAATGGGAAAATTAATTATTATTTAATTATAAATCTCAATCGGATAATTCCGGATAATAAAAAATTTAAAATGATCGTTTAAAGCAGTGTTTCTCAATCTTTTTTTAACCATCGCCCACTTAATACACAATTTGATTTGCCACCGTCCCCTAAAGATTATTTAATTGTATAATATAAAAAATGTATTAGATGTAAATAAATTTTAATGGCACAGAACAATTGCTACCGTATTTCTCCAATAGCGTTATTTAACAGAAACTTATTACAACTTGATTGTGTACGGCGCGCGGGCCATCCTACGAAATCTATGTTAAGTATTTTAAGTTTTTATACCATCATACAGGGCAGAAATATAAACTAATTATTCGTTATTGTGTAGTAGGTAGGTTTTAATTTTAGTGAAATTCAAAATATAATGTAAATGAAATTACAAATCTACCATCGCCCTCTTAACCCACGTCAACACCCCCCTCCATTTTTTTCTGGGCCCATTAACGCCCCCCCCCCCAGGTCTCCAGCGCCCACAATGGGACGTTATCGCCAACTTTGAGAAAGACTGGTTTAAACAATTAAAGTTGCTGTATGTAAATGTTAAAGGCACAAATTTGTGACCTTCCTTCACAGAATTGAACAGATTTCGAGCTGACAAGTTAACTCAGTTTAATAGCACATTTACACGTTAATTTCTGTGCCAGTTGTAAATGTTTGAAACGACCAAGTTCTGTAGTATCTTTATCACGTATACGATACGATTGGTGAAAATTATATTATATATCATAATATAATTAAAATATAATATATCAAATAATATTTCCTGTATCGAAAATTTTAAACACCTTAAAATTTCTACATATTTATTGAAATTCGGGATATGTTCAAATCAAAACTTTGAAAACCGCTTAACACAACGGAGCCCAACCTAGTGGCCGCGGAGACTTTTCAAATGTCCGTGGTTGTTTTTCTAAAATTCGTTAAAAATCAACATTACAATGTATAATTTTTCAAACGCATTTTTAAAATTTTCAAACTTTAAATTAAATTAAATTTACTCAAACATATTTGTGCATTTATTTATTAAATGGAAATTCCAAGAAAATTAAATTTTTCCAACTTCAAAAAAAAATTTATTAACTCAAGCATTTTACAGGTTAAAAAAAATTAATTTAAATTGGTAGAGGAAACAAAAAAATTATGAAAATATTAAAAACTTTAATAAGATTTAATTGCAAAAATATTAAAGGTGTTACATGTCTATATGGAAATTTGACTATTTTATACAGAGATTATTTTTGAAGTAGGTCTTATATTTAAAAAAAGTTTGAAAATGGTCACTAGGGTTTGTTCTCGATAAAATAAGGTATATAGAAAAAATTTTAAAAACTTTTTGAAATTTTAACTAAAGTTTCAAATTATGTACGAGAATGCTTAATGTGAAATTTTAAAATGTCTGTTTATTTGTCTCTAAAATGTTTATTTTAATATTAGTAATTTTGATGTAATAAAGAATTATGACTGAAAACCTAAGTTTCATAGCTTCTAATAGGGGATGCAGAAATTTTTATTGTATTTTGAAAGTTTCGAATAGGTAGCATGACCTCTCTGAAAAATTCATTTCCTGAGCATCGTCCTTTACTTAACAGTAACATTATAAAGATTTTTTTGTCCAGAACCTACGTGAAAAAAAATGGAATGACATAAATAGCAATATATGTTTCTATTTTATTAATCAGATTAATTAATAATCGAACTTTGAGTATAAGAATATTTATAATTTGGACTCTGTGATTAACGTTGAACCTTTAGTCAAAAAAATTAATAGAAAAATGGAGGGGGCATAAAAACCTCATAACAATTATTATTTTATTACAAAATATTCATCACATTTAGTTTAATATAAATTTAAAAATAAATAATTAATTTTTTTTATTTTTGGATTTATGTAATTTTAAATAAATAAATAATATTGTATTTTATTGAATTGAAAGAAAAGAAAACCCCCAATGAAATTTATATCGGTTTAAATTGGAAGTTTATGTAGCAAACTATTTATTTAATTAAATAAAAAATATCAATTGAGAGAATAAAGATTTACAAATTTAAATATTAAATAGTGTATTATTTAAATTATTATTTTTTTTTGGTGTTTTTGGAATATAGTTAAATTTTTTTTTAATGAATTATATTTTTAATAAATTTAGTGAAATGAATAAATTTTAAAAATATAAAAATTTAATTTAGTTTCCACAGATTTATTTATTGACTGAATTAGAAAAGTTAATTTCCATTCATCAATTATTAAACTACATTATCAACCAATAATAAAATCGCTCCTCGCGGCTCACAATTTCATTGATTGATTAAATTTAAAACACTTCCTCTTCAATTCGATCAGCACATTTTCATGACATTATTATTTTTCCTATTCCATGAACTGATGGATTTTATATCCTGAAATGAATTATTTGCATTGATTCTGTTGTGTTTTTTCAATCTGGCCCCGCTCATAAAGTAGCAATGCGCTTTCATATTTCTAACAATTATTAGTAGCTAGAGCAAGTTTTTGACACCAAATGCAACGTTTTTTACAAGTCGGATGTTAGCTTAGGTCTTTCCCTGCATATTAATATATATATGTACTGTAAAATCTTGACTATAATACGCAATTTTTCACATTTTAGTCAGCAACAATAAATGTGGATATTATACTCGTATTCAAAAAAGTAATTTTAAGCATTGAACAATTGAATTCCGATATTGGGATGGGGCCCCATATAAAATATTTTCTTTGGGACCCCGGGGTAATATATTTCTTATGATATATAAATGTTCCTCGTAATGAGAGGAATGAATGTTATGAGAGGCTCGCATAGCGTTCATATCCATTTAATAGTAAAAAAGGATTTCTTTGCCACCTAATAGAAAATTGAGATTTCCGTGGAAACGTAACATTAAAACATTGTACAATTTATTTATTCTTAATGTAGAGTATGAATTATTATATTTTATTTATATGAATTCAATATTCAGACACATATAATACAGTTACTGTCACTGCTGTGTTTTTATAGACCGTTGAACACGTTAAATGAGATTTTAATTCTTCATATATGACATTGTACGCCGATTCCTGTATGGGATTGTTGCTATGATAAATTTTGAATATTCCGTCTTTTTCTGTAAGACCAGCACCATTCATTATGGAAAAAAAATTATGGAAATATCGATTTGCACTGTGCATGTCGCCATTGATCAATAATTTATTTCTCCTCATATAACCACTGAGAATTATTTCTGCTGTGATCATGCATAAATATTCAATTGGTTGCTGTAGGATTTTGGTGTTTTTTGCTTTTCTGTTGCCGATTTCTCTATGTCAAAATTCAACGTTGGGAAAGAGTAATATAATTATTGAGGTTATTCACGCTTTTCTTCAGCTTCTTTTCATACTGACTTAAGCGGAAGTCACTTAAACTTTATCAAGGGTTAGCACGCGTCGAAATCCTTAGACTACCGACACATTCTCGTTAATTTATGTCTTGAACAATTACACTGCTTTTTACACAAAATCCAAAATATCACTTGCAAGAAGCAATCAAAAGTTCAATAAGCAAGCTATTAAGGTTCAATATATAGATTATCCAAGGTGCATCATATCCATATATTCAATGGTAATGCCGATCGTCTACAAGATCTGGACATGTTATTAACATTTCACTAATAAATTACTCATATTTTACTAAAAAATAATAAAATATTTTCAGTTGGTCGCGTCTGGTGGATTTTAAAGGCTTTTAATTGGTTGCCAAAATTCATTTGCAGCCGTTCTATATAGCTTTTAAGGCTTCATATAAAGGCTTATTTTGGAATGTTATCAGGCCAAAGAATCTATATTTTCATTATTTATTACAATATGGTTTATTGTTTATTGGAATATCATAGTGCAATTGTTTTTTTATCGTTAATTAGCCAATTAACTTCATAGTAATTCGGTTAATTAGTACCCCGTCCAATAGCCTTTCGATAAAAATATGTCCATATGTAATACATGTACCAGGTGTTTTGGTTTCAAGCAATATGTTTCTTAATAATAACAATAATAATAATAATAATAATAATAATAATAATAATAATAATAATAATAATAATAATAATAATAATAATAATAATAATAATAATAATAATAATAATAATAATAATAATAATAATAATAATAATAATAATAAATTAATTAAAATAAAAAGATTTGAATGAAGACCTTTGGTAGTAGAGTATGGCAATCAAAACAATTAGACATTTTCAAAGATTTCTAAAATTAATTCTCATCTCCTGTTCCAAATTTCTTTCTGGCATATATTTATTGTTTGGAATTGTTGGTGAATATTTAATTCCATAGGCAACATTCTCGTTAAGTAAAGAATTCATCAAATAATTCTACCAATTAAATTGCTCCATAAATACTGTCTCTCAATTGCAATACATGTTCATGAATATGTTGTTTTACTGATATCTTTATTGATTTATTATTATTATTATTATTATTATTATTATTATTATTATTTTATTTAAAAAAATTATTTATATAATCAATAGGATATTCTCAACATAATACAATAAAGTTACAATAATTGTCGCATTAAATAGCTATTTTGCTGGATAAATAGAAATTCCAAAAATTGAATCATTAAACTTTGATAATTGACTTCCTCACAATATATGTTTTATAAAAGATTTAATTCAATCTTTGTGACACTTATATAAAATTTACTGTATAGATTACTATATACAGTAATACTCCACTATACATACGTACATCCGAATGTTATAAAAGTTTTTAATTCATTATTGTGTAATATATAAAGTAAAAAGGTTAAATTAGATTCTGGTTTTTTGATTTATTCATGTATTAAAACAGTAAATGACTATTATGTACTTTTGTAATCAAAATAATTTAGGATTCACTTTAATTTCATTTTCATTTTCGTACATGCTCCGGATCCATTGCGTACGTATAAGCGGTGTATTACTGTATTTACTGCTTATAGATTACTTATCTATAAGGCAACATAATTTTATTTATAAAGCATTAGTATGTTTCTTCTTCTTTAAAAGGATCACATTTTTAATGATCGAAATTAAAAGTAATTGAATTGAGACGATATCTGAGGAAATTGGTGAATATATCAAAATTAATATTATTAAATTTACGAAAATTTTTCCAATGTTATGTTCGTAATGCCTGCTTCGTCCTATTTTCCCCTTTGTTATTTTCCCTATGTTATCTTCGTGATATCTGCTTCATCTCACTGTTCTAATGTCCTCTTATCTTTGTATTTTGTCTAAAATTCCTTTTCTGAGGTCTAAACTCTTAAATATATTTTGTGCCTTAAAGATTCAAAATTCTATAAATTTTTAATTCCATTGGAAGATCAAAATGTGAGCAAATTGTAACAAAACAACTTAAATTAATTATTAAGTAATAATAGATAAAACGAAAATAAACAAATTGTACTTTGTTTGGTTAAATAAAAATAAAAAATTGTAGAAAATATAAAAGAATGGAAAATAAAAATTTGTTTCCGCTTAAATGTTATAATTTATTAAAGGATTTTTATCTATGAAAATTAAAATTAAAAAAATGAAATTTAAATTGAACAACCGGCATTTATCATTTAATTTTATGTAATACCATCAAAATAAATAAAAAATAATTTTTACAATATTAATTTTATTAAAAAATCCTTGGGTAGTGAATTAAAAATAAAAAGTTTCCTGTAATTCATATTTCGAATAATAAATAAACAAAAAGATTATAAAAGTTAATAAATGAACTAGGAAATAGGGCCATAAAAAGTAAAGACTTCCTGAGGTAGAGTCATTCATTTGAAATTGTATTTTAGCATAAAATAAATCTGCAACTGAAAGCACTCCCTGCCCAGGCTTGCCAGACCTCCAGATTTCGTCGGGAGTCTTCCGATATGGAACGCATATTCCCGTCTCCCGATATATGAACCGTAACTATCGATATTGAACAGTTTTAGATTTTGAATAGATTTTACCCATCTTGAAAGGATTTTTTTTTTAAAAAACTAAGAAAAATAGAGAAAATATATTTCTATCTTACATATTGCTCGCTATTTTTTACCATAGGGATTTGTGATTTCACCTTTTACTTATGGATTGGTGTTACATTTAATTTCAAAATGACATGCAATGAGTTTCAGGCATTCTTAAAAACAGAAAATGCACAAAGAATATTTAAAAAAGCAGCAAATGCTGATAAATATTTATAAATAAAATTAATTGTTACTGTTTTTTTACGTTAACAAAACTGAAGACTTATTTTTTGTTATTTTTTCTAATATATTTTATTTATAAATGCATATAATAAATATGAATGAATTTATATTTTTTCACAAAATATAATTGATTTGTTTTTGTTTTTTATTCCCGACAGGCTTGCCAGACCTCCCGATTTCGTCGGGAATTTACCGATATGATTTTTCGAAAATCTGGCATCCCTGTCACTGCCTCAGGAGTACAAAGAATCATTGTTTAAAAAAACCCACCTAAAGACATTCCAAATACTTTCTTCTAGTAATTTATTAAAAACATTATGCTGCCTGTATTTTGATCGGTAGTCGAATTTAATTGCCATAATTTTGGTTGATTCATTAAATACAGTTTCTTCTTCGTAGATATTTGCTAGATTTCACTCGAAATATTACTTCTTTGACCTTTTAAAACTTCTATTTCAATGTCACTTTCACCACAAATAAGGTTCTATCAGTCCCATGACTTAAGTTATGTCGAGGTCGGCATTATCTTTTATCCATCTTTCGGGATTGTCTAAAAATTCAAATTAATCAAAATATTTGATTGTCCTTGTGAAATAATTTCAATTTGACCTTCTTTTGTTGAGATAATCAAAACGTTAATAAAACCTTTCAACCAACTATTCCACCTATATTTGGTATAAAGAATTGACGATTTATCACTTCCAAAATTATCACGCTGCATATTTTTGAGACGCGTAATTTTTTAAAGGAGATTTTCGAAAGAATTTTACAGCTTTAAGAACAGATTCAACCGAAATTTTTTATAAGTCTGTATTACTACTAAAGAAATTTTATAGACTTAACACAATAGGTGACCAATGTTCGACAATATTCTAATTCTTTTCATCACCGGTGTGCCATATGTTTTAAAAGAAAAATCCCCGAAGATGAGTTTCAATCAAGATTCCAGAACTTGGTTTTCCCATAAAAGTTAAGATTTTTGCATCAGCGACTTCTATTAGATAACTTCTCATTCTAATTAAAATTGAATATATATTCCTTAAGCTTATAAAAAAAAATTTTCGAGTACCAGCTTTTGAATTATAAATGGAGATTTTGGAATGGCTTCTTTAGCTTGAATCATTTCACAAATGTCACATGAAATACAAAAAAACATTGAATAGCATCTCAAAGCTTCTAATGTGAAATATTATTATATATGGTCTTAAACTCTTTGACTTTCAAACATTTGGTATTGTGTCCTTGAGCAAATGAAATTGATTCAAATACTAAATCAACTTCTTTCTCCAGGAAAGGAATTATAACCTAATTAACGCTTTACATAAAGAATATTAATATCAACCTATTCTGAAAAGTTGGCCACGTGGAACTATAAATTAAAGATTACGTTCCAGAATTGGAAACTTATATTGAAAATTGAAAGTTCTTATTTTAAAACATACCATTTCTATTGTTAATACCAATTTGGTATCCTTTAATGCCTAGTCTGGCTACTGTTGGAGAACGGAACACTAAAACTAAAACGGTAACTCCAGCAAACTCAGTTTTTTAGAATTATTTTTGTAATTTTTTAAAAAATTATTTATCTTATTTTTTGTGAAGTTTTTTTATAGTTGACCACATTCAGGGACTCGATTTGGCCGACTCTTTTGGGGTCATCTGTAGAAAATACAAACAGTGTCATTCACCATGATGTAATGGAAATTGAAACGTGGATTTTTCGATTGCTCAGTTCCCCAGTTCCTGTGGCTGGAATCACAAGGATTGAAGTAATAACTTAATATATTTTTATTAATTACGTTATTATTATTATAATTATTATTATCATTATTATTATTATTAATATTGTTATTATTATTAATATTAATATTAATATTTTTATTATTATTATTATTATTATTATTATTTTATTATTATTATTATTATTATTATTATTATTATTATTATTATTATTACTATTATTATTATTATTATTATTAAAAGATAACGCCAATAAAAAACCTTTCGTACGATATATTTCGATAGCACAGCTATCATCTTCAGGTACTCAAAACCAACTAAAAATATTATGAATTAACACTTAATTTAAACAAATTATTTTTTTAAAATTTTTTAATAAATAAATATTTTTAAAAATATATTTTAAATTAATTTTAAATTCTTTTACTTACATTCTCATTTTTAAAAAATTAATGTAATTTAAAATTTTCAATTATTTTAATAATATTAAAAAACAAACATGATTTAACATACGTAAACTATTTAAAAACATTCAAAACATTCGTAGTCACAGCACTCTGCACATTAATCTTTGGATCCAATGACCTTATCAGCAATGCTTCACATATCACTCGTTCCCAATAACTATTAAAACTTCTCAACAAAATTCTAAAATCAGATATTTCTATATCACTTTTAAGGATCCATGTTGTGGAAAGTCTGAATGTAATTTGTCGGATGGGTGTGAATTGAATGTTGATCTTGGTGATGGTAAAAATGGATATAAAAAAATTGAGCCTAAATATGTGTTAGTATTGCCGTACTCTGAAGGCTTTACAAATTATAAGAGGAAGTTGGGTAAACTGATAGGAAATTTAGAGTATAAGATCGTCTCTAATTCGTGTAAGGTACGCAATATGTTTATTAATAAATCAAAAACTCCTGTTGGATTGTGTTCTGATCTCGTTTATCAATTTACATGTAATGGGTGTAATGCCACATACATTGGAGAGACTTCACGTCATCTCTGTACTCGAGTTCTAGAGCATTGTAGATTGAAGGGTTTTACCAATATTAGTGAACACAATAGAGGCTGTAAAAGTGATATAGGAATGTCTGATTTTAGAATTTTGTTGAGAAGTTTTAATAGTTATTGGGAACGAGTGATATGTGAAGCATTGCTGATAAGGTCATTGGATCCAAAGATTAATGTGCAGAGTGCTGTGACTACGAATGTTTTGAATGTTTTTAAATAGTTTACGTATGTTAAATCATGTTTGTTTTTTAATATTATTAAAATAATTGAAAATTTTAAATTACATTAATTTTTTAAAAATGAGAATGTAAGTAAAAAAATTTAAAATTAATTTAAAATATATTTTTAAAAATATTTATTTATTAAAAAATTTTAAAAAAATAATTTGTTTAAATTAAATGTTAATTCATAATATTTTTAGTTGGTTTTGAGTACCTGAAGATGATAGCTGTGCTATCGAAATATATCGTACGAAAGGTTTTTTATTGGCGTTATCTTTTAATTAAATCGTTGCCAAATTTATTTAATTATTTAATTATTATTATTATTATTATTATTATTATTATTATTATTATTATTATTATTATTATTATTATTATTATTATTATTATTATTATATTTTTTCAAATAATACATGCATTAACTTAATTTAATTTCCGAACTCAGCTGAGCCTTTTACCAGAAACCCTCATGAAACCGGTAGTATTTGCCCTTCCCGATAATGATAGATTTCCCCTTGTGGATTTCCCTTTGCATACGATATTCGAACTAATGGGAGTTGAATTCGCTCTCAAACTGTTCATTGCAGTCCTCCTTGAAAACAAGGTATGTATTAATAAATATTCTGCTCTATCACCGTTGTTTATTTTTAATGTTTTAATTAACTTGCTCGAAAAACGGAAAATTTAATTTTTCCGATGAATGATAATAATAATTTACTTATTTTTTTATGAATTTTTAACTAATTTTTTAAAAATTGAAATTTTAAGACCGAAGTTTCATTCTTCGAATAACAACTCTTTTCAAGTGAATATGGGGCCATCAGCTAATTACGAGGAGGAGGTGTGAGGGGTACTTTGTGACTTGTTGCATAAACCGGTTTGAATTATCATGATTGGAAAAATGAAATCATATTTGAACAGCACATTTACTTATCGAATTGTGTGACATTTGGGGAGCTTGAAATTTTTGGTGTTTCAATTATTGAACTGCACTTTTTTCATTCAGCAACGTTATGAAATGTGCAATTAGTCGAATCGGTGGAACGTTTGAATGGTTTAGGTGTCAGTAAATGAAATGAACAATTGTATTTTTGCATAACAAGAGGCACCACCAGGCTGGTAGATGTATCAAACATACGGATGGTGTTGATGGATAAACGGAAATGGTGTCTGATGCGTTACTTAAAATAGGTAGCAGTATCAGAGGCACAGTTTTTGATGGCAAAGTACCGACGGCTCATGCACTAAAATTTCAAATCAGACCACGATTTAAGTTACAACTTATCTTTCCACTTGACGAAGATTTTTTGTCATTGGTCACTAAGTAAGCGTAGCCTTGTAGATCAGGTAACCAAAGGTAAGATAGTTCTCATCATCCTTCTCGATTTCAATTAGATTTCTTGGTTTCAAAATTCCCTTTCTCATCATGATCCTTTATTCAGCTGCTTGTTTGTATGAGCGTTTTGGACGCGTTTATATTTTAACCCGCTCATTCCGTTTTTTTAAACAACTTTTGTGAAATATTGATTTGGAAGCTGATTTTCTGTGACCAACTTGAACAAGTGAAGAAGATTATTCTTTGGATACTGTTGTACTTTTTTTCATTTAAAGATTCTCATACTTGCAACATGATCCACTGTCCGTATTTTATTAATAGTGGATTGATAAAATTATCCAATTTAGGTTTAATATTAAAAATATATACTTCATTAAATTATAATAATGCTACTTTTGTGAATAACAATAAAATATTAATTAATTTTTATAGACAATTATTTGATAAAGATATTATTAATATTATATTAAACTACAAGGAAATTCTTTGGGAGCAGAGCTGCTCATGAATATTTTATTATATAATTCCTATTCTATATCCACCGGCACTACCGATCCCATTCATATCAAGGAATCAATGGAATTGTGCAAAATCAATTGGTTACCGTAAATGGGTTTCAGTATTGTTAATTCTTTCAGCTGCAATAATATTTCAATTTAAAAAAAAATTATTAATGGAAATTAAAAAATTATTAATTATTGATTGTTAAATTAATTACTTGAAAATATTAATTTATTATTATAAATATCAATTTTCACATTGTTTGCTTATCTAAGATAAGATTTATAATTGATTGATTATTATTAGTAAATATTATCTTCAATCAAAGTTATCGTGTATAATAATAATAATAATTATAATAATAATAATAATAATAATAATAATAATAATAATAATAATAATAATAATAATAATAATAATAATAATAATAATAATAATAATAATAATAATAATAAATAATAATAATAAATAATAATAATAATAATAATAATAATAATAATAATAATAATAATAATAATAATAATAACAATAATAACAATAAAAATAATAATAAACAAGAAAATAGTGAATTCCGAAGAGAACTCCATAGTAATGTTCAGTGTGTAACATATTATATACCTAATAAGTAGTATATAATATGCATACCTTTGAAAGGTATTACATGTTTGGGGTGAGGATTTTTAGGTGAAGCTCAAACTAGCACCTAACAATTTCGCTTATTATGTTTACAATTAATTAATTAATTAATTAATTATATATATATACATGATCTATGAACTATTATGTCTCGCGTGTACCGATTTTTATCAATTTATTTATTATTTGTCTCAGGTAATACTACAATCTAAGAATTATAATGTACTGTCCACGTCAATCCTTGCATTGAAGGCTCTTCTTTACCCATTAGAGTACATGTTTCCCATCAGTACATTATTGCCAACTCATATGCCAAGCGCCGAACAAGTAATCATTTCCATGAGTTATGCCAAATCCATCTTGTTAATTCCTTTTCTAGCTGTTCACAGCCCCTTCTCCCTTCATATTTGGTATTCCATCAAGTTTCCTATTAGTCAGGAAATCATTTAAAATGCCATCTGATGTTTGGTTTTTCGATTTAGATTTACGACAAGTGAGTGATGTTTGATTTTGATTTTTTTGTCATACTCCCCATTAACAGTTATTGAAGCATAATAATCACAAAATGGTTCCACAGACCAATATCGACAATGATCTTAGTCTTCCACCGCCAGCGGATTTTAATATTCTTATCAAGCACATCAAACAGGTATTCAATAATTTTAATACTGGCACAATTCATTGTATTTTATTATTATTATTATTATATTTTATTACTACTACTATTATTACTAATACAATATTTTGAGGCTTCCAATTATCCTTCCATAATTTTCTATCAAAACATATTTATTATTTCAAAAAACTGCACAGAGCTATGTAACATAGGAATTGTGTGAAACAGGTTCAGCAGGGTTCCAAAGGGTAGTAATCTACAATTGTCAGCTGTCAAGTGTGATATGAACCTCACAATATTCTACATTATTCTGGAAAGGATAAATGAACTCTAAGTTATTTGATTGATGAATTTTCTACAATATTGTTCCTCGCATAAAAGCAAGTTGATAAGATGTGCTCACTGTGCAATGCAAATAGTGCCAACATTTTTACGCATTCTAATTGGTGAAGCACAATTGAAGTTGACAAATGTGCAATCATTTGTTGTCGGCAATATATTTTTCATTGATTTAATCTATATCAATGTGAATTTACGCGTTCTATCAGTTGTCAAATAGTTGCTGCCACAATAATGAAACTTTAATTTCAAGGTCCTCCGACTAATCTAGGCTTTCTTCTAATATAATTTTTGTTTATCTTATATATCAATATTTGGTTTTAAATTCTAAGAAGAAATGAAAATAAAAGAAATTGAATAAAAATTGAATATTTTACTGATATTCTTTTACTGATTTTGCTTTACTTTCCTAAAAAAACTCATTCTGTGCATTATCAATATAGAAGAAAAGGGGAATGTTGTGTGTGCAGATGCAACACTTCTTGAAGAGTTTCAACTGAATGGAAAAAATAACAACTGACTTTATAAACCAACCAATAATGTAGAATTTGTTCCAAAGATTTGTTATAATAGTTCGTTCACCGGGGAATAGGGGCGATATAGATTATGGAATTGGTGTTAAGAATTCCCGATAAGAAAATTGGTGTTAAGAAAATTTTCTGTACACATGCCTTTCACAAAAGATTCTTTTGGTTAGATATAATTTTGAAATAATATTAGTTATCAAATGTATCGTAATATTATACAAAGAGTTGTCGATTTATTTGCTGTTCCGCTGAACTTAAATGTAAGAGTGAGATCCGGGTTCAATTCAAGACTTTTATTTGCATCCTTAATAGCTGCATTTTTACATAGTAAATTCCTCTTCTAGCATATAATGTTGGCTAAGTAGGATTAAGTCTAATTGCTTCAGTTAACAAAGTTACAGCTTCAGCTGCATATTACATAAATATTCATAAACAAGATCTAAATGCCATCTAAGTAAGACTTGAAATCTACCAATAAACACGATGACGATCCTTTAATGCAAAAAACAAACCCAAAAACAAACCTCACAATCACAAAACATTGACATTGAATTAATAATTAAAATAAAGCGCCAATATTATACTTTAATATATTTCGACAGACTTGAGATATATAATTTATGCAGAATTTATAATTTTTAGTAAAATATTTTTAAAATATATAAAAAGAAATTTGTTTAAATAAAAGTAATTCATTCTATATAATTTCAAGTTCATATCTACCTGAAGAAGACAGTGAATCTGTCAAAATATATTGTAGTATAATATATATATATATTGGATTGGCGCTTTCTTTTATTTATTTAATAACTTAATTGTTAACATTTTTAGAGAAAAGAAAATGACGGGAAAAATTTTTAAATTTTGATTATTCTTCTCTGAATTTCTGTGTAAATGAGAAAATATCACCATAAGATTTATTTTAAAATTAAAACTAATTTATGATTTCTTAAGTATTTCAGACATTTATGTCAAAAGCATTCAATTTTACAAAAGTGATTTTTTGTAATTAGTTATAATTAATTTATTCAATAAAATTCAATATTAGGAAGACAATATCAATTGCATGTGGGTTCAGTTCCGTCTTTTTAATGTGTATTTGATGTTCTGAAGGAAGCACTTGATAGTGAACTGAGGAAAAAAGATTTTATGAAATACTCTGTACCATTATTTGGAGATTTTCCCTGAGATGATTGAAAAGATACATATTTTTGGAATATAATTAGATTTTTATTACTTCAAAATAAATTTAATTCACTTTATATTGACCTAATTCTAAAAATAAAATAAATCAATTATATATTTTAGAGCTTGAATAATGAACTCATTTCCTTATAAAATCAAAATACAATTTAAACTTAACAGCCTGGTTTGAAAAATAAATTAAAATTGACCACTTGATACGTGCTCATAAAATAGATGACTTACAGCATTTACCTTGTGCTAGGAATAATGCACTTTTTCAACTTGTTAATAATAGATAAATTTGGTAAATTTCTGATAAAAGAATCAAGAAGCTGATAAAGTGTTTTCTTATTTATTTCAATTATTCTACAAAAGTATAATCAGCTTTCGACTGAGAAAATATCAGTGAGCAACGGGGGGTAGACAATTTATCTATGTTCTAAGTTGCATCCCGTCACAAGTTTATCCCGCTATCCATATATATATATATATATAAATAAATATATTGCCTCCTTGCCCATTTTCATGTAAAATCCCATCAATCCTGTCAAGATTAATATATAAAATTATAAATCCCGAATATATTATATTCAGAAGTACATGGGAATTATTAATGGACCATTTCATATCTAGGCGCTCAAGGTCTGCCAGGTGAGCTCATTTGCATAATAATCAATTTTGCTTGTATTTTATTGGACTTATGTTGATTGATGTTTTGCAAATTATTAATTGTATTCCTAACAATAATCCATAATTGATAAAAGCTATCTGCCGCGCGGTGTGCTCTCGGTGGTCATTGGAATGGTTTCATAAACCTATGTCATTTTATTATAACACTAAATTCAGTCTTCGATGCTGTCGAAGACTTTCATTATTATATTTATCAACAGATAAATGAGTACACAAACTCATGGACAATTTCCCCGTAGTTAGGATATTTATCTCCACCGGAACGGTCACAGCGTCTTCTAAATTAATCTTCCTGATAAGTCTTGCTTTCCCTTTTTTATTTTTCTTCTGTGTTATTTTTACTTCAATCAATAAATTATTTGTTTACTTGTAAGAGCTGTTGCTGCCACTATAAATATACCCGTACTTTTGAAATTGCCGCATTTATTTTCGCTCAATGTTTTAGTAATAATAATAATAATAATAATAATAATAATAATAATAATAATAATAATAATAATAATAATAATAATAATAATAATATTTGCAAAAATATAGATAATCAATACTATAACAATTTAATGATCATTATCGTCGCAATGTTTATTTAATCAATTATATATAATTTTATTTATAATTGTTTTTGAATTCCGATTTATTATTTTTAATTCTTTTCTATCTGCATCTGGGACGTCTGGTGGTGTGTTTTCAGTGTTTTGCATGTGTTTTTGCTTATTGAATGTGCCTGTGGGACAATCAATTGACAACAAGTTTATCATTGTTGATGTGCCGCTATTGTAATGAATTTCCTATATATATTTACGGGCCTCAGAATTAGCCGCCTTGTCATCAGCGTACATAATAAAGATATCCCATGTCATTATATTAATTATTATTATTATTATTATTATTATTATTATTATTATTATTATTATTATTATTATTATTTTTATTATTATTATTTTATTATTATTATTTTATTATTATTATTATTATTATATATTATTATTATTATTATTATTATTATTAATATTATTGCCTTGTCTGCAAGTCGGACCGCAATATCCGGTATAACTTGAAGCGATTCTTTCAACTCTGGGAATCCATTCAATTCAATTCAAAAGAAAATGTGTTTGAATTATTTCTTTTTATTATTTATACATTTTTATCCATTTCTGTTAATATGTTTCATTTTTCAAATAAATATATTTTACAGACTCTACAAAAATATTATTTGAAATTCTTGGGTTTTTATTCCATAATATAAATTCTATTATTCAGAATTTCATGCCTTTATCTTAGCATTTTATACGGGTAAATAAATTTCAGAATTATTTTCCATTGGTTTACTTGTTCTTCCTTAGAGATCCTATAATTCTTAAAACTATTTTTATCAATTATTTTCCTACTTATCCAGGCACTCAATAGTATCAGTGATAAAAGTGAGCCAGTAAAGAATCTGGACGAAGTCCTGAACAATGTTGAATTGCAACCTTTGAAACCGAGCCAGTCCGAGATATCGGGTTTCAATCCACTGATATTCGGCAATGATTCTGATTCTGTCGACGTATCAACAAGAGTAGCAATGGTAATTTATATTGCTATCTCGTTTTGGATATGGTTGCAATATATTTCTTTGGACAGGTGAGATTTTTCAATTCTCAGAGCATTCTGGGAAACTATACGAAATTCACTCGAATTCTCAAATTGTATCCACGACCGATTGTTGCTTTTCAAGTGGACAATTTCATTAAATCTAGAAGAGTGCAATCGGATTTCGTAAAAAAGCTTTCAAAAACTCAGGTGAAAATATCAAATAAAATTGTTAAATTTAGTAGACTAACTGTGCATTGTGCTGTAGTTTTATAACGAATTATATTGCTTCGGATGGACAGTGCTATTGTCCGTCAAATTTCTTTAGTTTTCTTAGACGGTTTCCTGCAATTATTCAAGGATAATTGGAGCATACTCCCTGTAAATTATAGCGTGAACTAATAGTTTTTATACTTAGATTTGATTTCGATGTTTCTTTTTTCTTTTTTTACTTTTCAATGTTTACTTCGGAACTAATACCGGATCTCGAATAATTTGCCTAATGTTGGTGTGTATATCAGCGCGCAACCTTACTGGTGGCATCCAATCAAATCGTCATTTGATGCGAATAAGCCGACATAATAATAACATATAGAATACATTGTCAATAAAACAATTAATTGATCATTAATTGAACTTGTTATTTAATACAATAAATAATTGTCATAACTGGGTCAATATATATATATATATATAATAATTATTATCATTGATGAAATTATGATTTATTCATATCGTCATTAAATTCATAATTTAATGGACAGCTCCATTAGTTATTTAGCGTAATTGCGGTAGAGTAATTAATTTGATTATTTATATAATTTGTTATTTGATTTATTTATAATTTTTGTTTTATTAATTTATTACCATTATATTTTAATTTAGTTATTATATTTTTGGGTATTTCGGATAAGTCCGTGCTAACTTTTGACTCCTCGGTGTAACCCGAATAGTGTATGTTTGGATAGCTTGTATGAAATATCTTTAATAAGATTTTCAAATATTTATCATTCTCCGAAAATCCAACATTAAAAACAAATTTATTTTTGTCTTAAATGACCTTAATTTATACATCCCTCCGAGATTGTCACGAATATTGATTAAAGCTCTGGAATCAACAATTGCCTTATGAGGAGAGAGTAGCTTCATGATTCTTCCTCTAATACATGGAGATGTAAAGGGTTGGTTGACTGTAAGCAGGTTTTACCCGAAGTTTATCATTTATTTGAAGGCCATTGTCTATTTACTGGGGTATACGTTTCGTGTCATTGAATCGAAGTCTTGTGTCATAATCGTATGTGACACTTGCTGGTGGTCTGGAGGATTCGTTGACTGGAGTGTTATTGTACCAATAGATTGCTTCTTGAACCGAACATTCTGATCGCATGGATGCCACTTTTATTGTCTTGTGATTTCATTCAATGGTACTATTGCCCAATAGTCTATTAACGGATATATAATCAGTCATAATTTACCATTTTTCATCGTAGATGTAAAGGTCTCAGATCTAAAAAATAAATAAATATCCAAAAGAAGTTCGTTAGGTGGTCACCTTTCAAAAAATACTTGCTCTAATTGCTTATTAATTTCATCTAGAATTTCATTCTTTATTTCTCGCCAAACTGAAATGGCTATACTGTAGAGATTTAATTCTCCAAAATGATTATGTAAATAATATTTTTGTTCCAAGAAATATTTGAGCATAAAAAGTACTAAACTTGTTTTTGTCTGCGTTTTTACATGTATCAATTGCAAAATTTAAAATTATAACCCGCCAGATTTTTAGAAAATCAAATTCTGTGTAATTTCCCAAGTAACGTATGATTTATATACAAACTTTGAATTAAATAAACATGAAAAAAGAGGAATTTTTATCGAGTTATAATTATTTTATTTATATTTTTATTTATTTAATTAAAAACATTTATAATCAGTAAAATCTTCAATTTTTTTCCCACTGATTTTAAATTTAATAATTTAAATTAGTCTCATAATTAAGGCTATTAATTTTTGGTTAAATATATTTTATTGCCACCGGGGAAAAAAGAAATTGATTAATCTCTTGTTTATTTATTTTAATTATAATATAATTTATTGATCTTTGTTTTTTATATTACTTATAAAATTTTTGTATTTATTTGTCTTATATCTTTACCTTTAATAATACTATTTGTTTAAACTATATTTATATTTTGTATGATTTTTATTGGTTTTATTTTATTGGTAGTTAATTGGTAATAAGACTTGGCTTCTCAAGCTCACTTTATAAATCAATGAAAAACAACCCCACGCAATAAAATTATTTGATCCGAATACACTAAATAGTCACACAATTAGTTCAATATATCTGAGTTTTTCTATCAAAACAATAAGGCTGGTAGCACCGCTGGCATTCATCTTTTTTGGTACTTTTTTTTGGTTAATAATTTCGTTCACTTTTACCTTTAATTCTTTTTCAACTATGTTGATCGTATTTTCGTCGACCGCTTTAATGGACGCTGATTGTTATTGTCTCTACTTTTTATACTAGTGTTTGTAACCAATATAATTAAATTTCAAAATTATTGTAGATGATATCCAGCAAAAACAAAGCAATCGCCTATCTATTTGTTCTATAATTGATATTGAAAATTTTATTTCAATTGGAGGAATAGTTAATTTTATTTTTTCCTCATTTACCGCTTGGGTTTCCCATAAAGCTACTAAATTATTATTCATTTATTTGTAAATAATTTGTATATTTTGAATATTTTTTTATTGAGACCCCCATTCCACATACAATTTTCACCGACAATATGCCAATTTTTAAAGTTTCAAAATTTTTAATTTTTGTAACTTTTACCATTTATAAATTTGCATTCGATTTCCTGCACTTCTCAATTCTATTTGAACCACCTCAAGAGTTTTTTACTTCATTTATGAAACTATTTTATTATCAATGTGAGGATATTTAGGCATAATTATCAACGGACATAAAATTAAGATTTAAATTAACTTTTGATAAATTAGATAAAATTATTTTAAAATATTTGATTATAAATTATTATATTAATTATTAAATATAATAAGGACGTTAATTATATATTTATATTTTAAATAAAATAAAAATTTAAAATATTTTAATTCTTTAAATTTATTTTTTGAATGAAATTAAATTTTAAAATCAAAATAAATGCCGTTGTTAATTTTGTTTAAATACTCGGAAATATAGAAGATATGTTTTTGATTTGAATAAATTTTGAATAAATTCTGAACTTTTAATGACTACAGATTTTGAACTAAACGAAGATGTTTTCACAACATCTAACAATCAATTGTATTATTTAAATCTTAATTCAGTTTTTATTTGCCTTTTTAAATTATGTATAGATATCAGTTTAGATTATAAAAAAAGTAAGCAAATGTTTTACAAAATAAAAATAAAAACGTTTTCATCTTAAGATTAGTATGTCTTTTTAATTCAGTATTATATAAACAAATTTGATACTCATTTTACATGTTAAAAATATTCAATTTTGTTAATTTTTAAAGAATATAGTTTTTTTCAATTGACTTTCATTATTTTTAAAATATTCTTAAATTTCGGTTTGACAGAATTTTTAATAAATTTTTCTTGAAGTTTTCTTTTTCACTTAATTTGTAAAAATTCAATAACTTTTACCAAATATTAATTTTTTTATTTTTAAAATTCCTAATTCTCACAGAAACTATTTAAACAATTATTGATTTAGGCAGTTCAGTTTTTCTGTGAATGGAATATTGCTCCAAAAAATACGGTTTTCTTTCAAATTTTATCCGAAAAATACGATCCGAGATTGATCGGGGACAAATCCAAATGGTTTGATCAATCTCTAGAGCCAATCAATTTCAAAGTGTACAGAGAAAATGGATCATGCACATTGCACTTACTATTCAATCAGGATTTCAATACAGAATCAGACTGCCCTACAGGTCAGAGATTTATGATGTATAATCATATTATTATTTTTATTTCCCCGTCTTAAATAACTGTTTAATGATCGGTTTAATAGATTAAGAGAAAATATAAAAACTTTTACATAATATTGGTGTTTAAATTTTAAGGGGTTCTAAGCACAGATTTTTTTCCAGTATTCAATTATAAGGGAAAAATATGAAAAATAAACAAAAACCCTTTAACGTTCTTTCGTGATCAGTTTTAATATCATTATAATCTAATGCACTTTCATGCTTATAAATGGTAAGTTATTATCCTTATATATTTTTTATTTTATCACAATTGTAATACATGATGTGCTTGTGTGGTTGTGTGGAAGGGGGAGTCATTTTCATTAATTTTATGACTTCTCAATTTTACATATTCTTTCAAATTCTAACTTCATGAACTTGTTTAAATTGTATATTGATGAGGAGTAATAATCTTCCTTAAATGTCTTTGAACACTAGCTAGGATCTAAATGACTTTTTTTCTTTCATTTTTGCCAAGTTTTCCTTTTAGTCGATTTTTTTATTCATCGTAAAAGAAATTTATCGACTTATAAGTTTGTTTTTATTTAGCATTTTGATAAGTTCTGATTATATATTTCTCATAGTTATCAAATTCCTATAAGATCGTGGTATGTGTACTTGAATAATATATCTCATTTTCCAAAAAATATTTAACCCGTAAACTAATAAAAATTCTGATCCCAATTTCATAGTCAGATTTGGAATCCAGATATATTTCCACCAATTTAATGATGGTTCAATTTTAGATGAGAGTGGCAGTGATAGTGATCATATCAGTGATTCCAGTTCATCTAATAGAGAATTGACAGAAACCTGCAGTGATCTAGCAGACAGCGGCATTAGTGGTACTTGGTGGTCGGTTTTATTAATTATCATATTCCTCTATTCCTTTAGAATGCCAACGACTAACAGTCGACCCAACAAAAATCTATTATCCGCCAACATATCTACAAATTCCTTCAATAAATATCATTGAAAGCGAAAAAGATTCTATTTTCAAAATCAAAATGGAGTCAAATACCCGTAAATTCGTTGCATCCGACACAGAAGAAATGAACATTAAGGTTTATTATTATTATTATTATTATTATTATTAAAATTATTATTATTATTATTATTATTATTATTATTATTATTAAAATTATTATTATTATTATTATTATTATTAATATTATTATTATTATTATTATTAATATTATTATTATTATTAATATTATTATTATTATTATTATTATTATTATTATTATTATTATTATTATTATTAATATTATTATTGCAGAAAAGAGAACGAGAAGTGAAAAGGTGATTAAATTTAAAACCATGAAAAAAGATTGGTAATTCTGTTATAGACAGCATAATCTATCAAACAAACGGAAGTCTGTGGATAAAAATCAAAGCAAAGATCCTAAGACATTCACAACAGGCAATGCGTATGATACGGACAATGAAACAAATACGAGTTGCACATCGGAGCCTTTAAAACAGGTGGCTAATGCTATGGAATTATTATTATAATTTTGAATATTTGTATTTGTATAACCTTTCATAATACATAAATAATCAAAAAAGTTTATGTTGACCTAGAAGTCAGTGCAAATGCGTAGGAGGCCATTGGCCAACACATTTTAGTGACAAAATTACATTTCAAAGATTTAATAATGTTTAATTTAATTAAAATTTATTATCATTGTTATTCAATTCAGCATTGAATTGTAATTTACTCTAGACCTCATTGAGTGGATCGGCAGTCTCTTCCAACTCTTATTCAGAATTTTGGAATGAGACCAGCAAAAAATTGTCCGGGTTTTTCGGTATCTATTTTTTTTCACAAATTAACTACAACATATATTTTATATGCAGGCAGTCCTCTATCTCCATCAAAACCAAGCCTGAGCCAAGAGATATTGAAATCAAATCCGACATATAAACCTATCAGTATTAATTTATTATTATTATTATTATTATTATTATTATTATTATTATTATGTAATTATTATTATTATTATTATTATTGTTATTGTTATTATTATTATTATTAATAATATTATGAATTAGCATTTAATTTAAACAAATTATTTTTTATTAATTTAATTTTGTAATAAATAAATATTTATAAAATATATTCAAATAACTTTTAATGTAATTTAAAATTTCAATTATTTTAATAATATTAAAAAATTTTTTTTTAAAAAACAATACATAAACATGATTTAACATACGTAAACTAATTAAAAACATTCAATACATTCGTAGTCACAGCACTTTGCACATTAATCTTTGGATCCAATGACCTTATCAGCAATGCTTCACATATCACGCGTTCCCAATAATTATTAAAACTTTTCAACAAAATTCTAAAATCAGACAGTTCAATATCACTTTTACAGCCTCTATTGTGCTCACTAATATTGGTCAAACCCTTCAATCGACAATGCTCTAGAACTCGAGTACAGAGATGACGTGAAGTCTCTCCAATGTATGTGGCATTACACCCATTACATGTAAATTGATAAACGAAATCAGAATTATTATTATTATTGTTATTATTATTATTATTATTATTATTATTATTATTATTGTTATTAGTATTATTATTATCAATATTATTATTATTTTTAATAATATTGTTATTAATTGTTAATATTATTGCTAAGGCGAGAGGAAGCCCGTAATTGAAAGAAGTGAGTTGATAAACAAATTAAAGGAAGCACACTCTGATAGCCGGCGTAGCTCGACCTCAAGTTTCTTGTTTAAAGACAAAAAGTCAATTGACTAGTAAAATTGATATGAATGTGAAAGTTGAACTGATTTATGCAAATTAATTTAGTGAGAATCAGGAAACGATTCAACAAGTCACGGACGAGATACTGAAAGGCAGCACTCCCAATATCATATCAAAATATAGAATTAAAAATATTGTTGAAAATGAGGCTTATCGGAATTTAATTCTTTCTCGTATAAACAAAAATCTTGAGAAAAATATCAATTGCAAAGAAACATATATAAATGATGTCGTAAGTTATATTTCTATATTTATATTAGTATATGTGTTCATTTCGTACTAGTATTTGTCCGTATGAGTTCTTGATATGTAACCGCAACAGGCTTACCCCTAAATGGTCCCCGTGAAACCCTGGGAATAGTGAAACATTTTGCAAAAATTTTTTGGAAACTTTTAAATAAAATCTATTTTTCCCATATTTATATATAATTATAATTATAATTTAGCAGAAAAATATAAATATTGGAAAATAGATTTTATTTAAAAATTTGTAAAAAATATTTGGCAAAATGCTTCACTATTCCCATCGAGCCACTGGCAGAATGTAGCTTGCTGTTCTTAGCGATGACAATTATCAATTGTGCACGTAAAACTACGAAATTCATAAGACAAATCCAATAAAATATTGAAAAAGGTACTATATCTATATAAAATTCTTAAATCTGTGTATTTACATGTATGCTTTCATCATAAAATCTATACGTGCTAGAAAAAATCTGATTGCAGTTTTGGAATCAGCGTAAAAACTGATATCCAGACAACTCAAAATTATCTCTGATGAAAATTCTTTGTTGACCAATGTTATCCTTATATTTTCAAAAGTAATTAATTATAAAAACAATAACAATAAATGCAATAAGTATAATTTGTAACATAACATCCGTATCAAAATTTATTATTCAGCTGTAACTTTGACAATTAATTGATATATTACATTGCCGATTTCATGGATTCGCAAAAAAAGTTTTGGATGCTGCTGTGCCGAAAATTAATGAATATCAATTAAACATCGATATCATTACTGATTCATAGTCATAAAATAAAAAAATTCTTAATGTCATTGGAAAATGAAAACAAATCATTGATGACCATAAGTTCTTACAATATATTCTGTCAAAGGAAAGTGTCCTCAAACGGATTATACTGGCTATTCCGCTCTTGAAGATATAATAATATGCCTTGGAACTGCGATGAATACAAATTGTGAATCTTATTTTAATTAAAATCTGATAAAGTTACTTTTCAACTGACAAATGTCCATAAATCTTAAATTGAAATTATTTATGATATTTTTATTTAATACTTCTTTGATTTAACATCTCTTTATTTTGGAACTTTTACTATTAATAAAATAGCTTTATCATTGTATTCTTCGTTCAGATGATTGAGAGTGAAGACCATTTTAACGCATTGGTTTGGATAAGTAGGATCCTAGTGAACGGGATTGAATGCAGCTACAATAAAGGCATATGTGATGGATTCGGAAGCGTATTCGTGTTTCTAGAAATGCTATTTACTCATTATGTAGAAAAGAAAGGAATGAACTCTTCAATATCCGTTTCATCGATGGTAAGACTGATTTTTGACTAAATATTATGTAAATTGTGTGAATTGTATTTGTTTATGTATGAGCTGAATACCCGGGATAAAATAGCACTCATATTAATCCAATTGCTTCTTGAATGCAAATATTTATGGTGGTAATAAAGAAACTCGGTGGCACATTTCTGACAAATTAGTAAATATTCTATCAAAGCATTTGAAACTAGATTGAATACCCTCGGAAATCTTTGCAAACTTGTGAAGTTACATCAAAAGAGTTATTGTTTTTCAGAATTTCCATCTCTTATAACACTGATTTCAATGTTGTTCAATTACATACTTTTCTTCTACAGAAAAGGTAACCAAGTGTAATTAATATGCGAATTTCTGTCTTTGGAGTAGCCCGAGTTGTAGCGCACTGTTGTAGTTCTTGAGTTTAAATTATGTATTCAGCATTCGGTATTTCTTCGTAGGGCTTGATATTTAGTTCGTTCCAACCTTCATCGGTGTTGATACCATAAAAACAAATGTTTTTCAATAATACATAAATAAAAATATAATAAATGTGTTAAAACACTGTTACAAGCGCAACAAGGGTCAATCTTTTCAAGTGTGCCATTTTTAGGATTTGGGAACAATCATTTTGACATTTCTTCATTTGTGGAAGTAGCTTCTGATTGCTCTTTGGATCATTCTTTCCTATGTTTTTTCCATGAATTTCAAATCTAGTCTTCTTGAAAGGTTATTATTTCTCTTATCCCAAGCTCCTTGTAAGTATATCATGAATGTCTGCTGTTGTGTGAATGTTTGTTTCTTCTTGAATATCGCATGCTAAGTATCCGTATTTGTCGCAGTTCTTTGTTTTTATTGCATCCATTGCAATACTGTCAATAAATGGGCCTTTTTTGTCCATCACAAATATCTTCTTTATTTTCTTACAACTATTTCTGATTTTAGTATTTCATTCGCTTGTTTTGTTTTGTTTTGTTTTGTTTTCTATCTCGAAGTTTATGTTATTATTTCCTAGAAGGTCTAATAGTGTGTTTTGTACTTTGTTGTGTTTGTTTGTACTTAATCTATTTAGAACGTGTGCTGATGATTTGTACACGAAGTAACATCTTCTACATTTTGTTGGGGCAAATCTTCCTTGGGATTACTAAATTCTTTATCTTGTTTGATTTTAATTTCGAGATCTTCAGTACTGTAAACATTTGAACATGAATTATCTTTTAACGATAAAAAGTTACTATTTGATGTTTGAAATGACATTAAATTAGAATAAACAAAATAATGGATGAGAGTTAAAATTATATTAACATATTCACGCCGGAGCCCATTTTCATATTTTCGCTGTGAGACGGCGCTCGAATTCACGCAGTGCATCATCTGGTGGCGCACGATTGTTGCTTGCTCTAATTGTTAATGTTACATACCGTCTAATAACAAAATCAAATACGTACCACTGCTGGTACGCAGCACCAGATAAGACAGTCTAGTGCGGGCCACCGGTGGTACGCGCGGCGTGAACGTGTTTATTCAAAAATGACTACCAATTTAAATAAAGTTCTGCACATAATTAAAGTTTAATAAATTAAATTTTATATAATTTCAATTTAATTAATTTTAAAAATAACCGATCACTTTATGCAATGTGAAATATTTTATATGAGCCTGCATTTTCATAATTTGAGATGTTTTCTCTTCAAATTTTTATATTTTCCAGAATTTTAGCCCAGTGACAAATGATGAAAAACCGCCTTACTTCGATGGATTACCAAACGGCAACATGGTGGCATCTATTGGTGAGTATTAATAATGCTCTGTAATCTCTTATCTGAATTTCTTTTTACTTATTTCGTTGTTTTGTATGATTTTCTATTAATGTTTACGTCAATTTTTCTCTAAACAGCCGATTTATGGAAATACACAACTCAATACACCGCCAATTGGGATCTGATCAAGGTTTCGATCTCTGAATCCTGGAAGGATATCCAAGAATATGCAGGTAGTATCATAGTCGATATTGTCTAGTTACGCGTCAAATTGCGTGGATTTGCGTAAATTGTTGTGCGAATCGAGTGCGTTTCGTTTGATATTATTTAGATCATTAGTTTGTAGTATTTTCACGGTTTCACAATATTCATTATCAACCCTTTGTATTACTTATGTTACTACCTTTATTTATGGTTGACTTGCCATTTTACGTACCATAAACTGAATGTCTCTATGAATTTTTTATTTTCAGTGATTAATTATATTATTATTATTATTATTATTATTATTATTATTATTATGTTGTCAAATATCGAATTGCTAATTTTGTTGTTTTATCTAATTTTATTTATCTTGATTTGTTTCAATTCTGTTTCTAAACAAAATTAGCAATTTCATCTTTTCAAATGAGAATGAACAAAAACCGGAAAACCTGGATCGCAATACGTTATTATTAACATTTATTTAGGTCGTCTATTCCGAAGATATCGCAAAATCAAAGGTTACTCTGTACTAATGAATCGGCTTGCGTGATTTGCTGGTCTTTATATGTTGCCTTTTGAAGCTTGGCTTTTTTAAACCAGAAATTCTAAATTTTAAACCTTTTATAAGGTTTAAAGTATTTTTTGCAAATATATAATTATTATAAAAAACTAGCTCCATCGCGTGAGCTTTTTGTTAATTTTTTTGGATAATTTGCGAGCCCCTTGTTACTTCAAGTTTTTTTAATATAATTTATTACAAACAATATACAGCAACGTCTTTTCAATTTCAGTTCATTGTTTGTGTTGATTATATAAAAATAATTCTTTGTTTATTTAAATTTGTGATTGTTTTAATGTTTTTATTTTTTAGTTTTTTTTTTATTATTTTTTGGTTTGGAATTGTTAATTTTTTACTTTACATTTATATTATTTTATGAATTAAATCATTTAAATTATAATAATTTATCAATATACAATTTTTATTTTTATCAAACTAGAAGCAAGAAATTTGTTAAAATTGTTAAAGCTCATCACTGTCCCTAACCCGTGATAAATGATAAAAGTAAAATGAATAATTTTTTTCTTTCATCAAACTTTTTATTTTGAATTTAATAAAAATGATATTTTGTAATATATTCTATTTATTGTAGTCAGTAGAATAAATTTATTGCGTATATATCATGTTTATATTTCGTTAAATTATTGATTGCTCATGTGATTTTGGATTCAGAAGTTTTTTTAATGCAAGACATTAAAGGTGCGTTGAGGACAAGATCAGCACACTTGTGCAATACCAACAAGAAGGCACTGAACAATGTGAATTATACTAAAAACCTAATAAATGTAATTCCAAGACTTACATTAAATGAATGTCACACATTGAATTACTTTGAATCCATGTTGTCACTTGGCTTTATACTTATAATTATACATATACTTCTTATAATTATAATTATACTTTTCATTTATTTTATATGTTCAAGATAATCCAGATAATTCTTCTGATATTTTTGGTAGATTGTAGGCCAAGGCATTGGTTGCAAATAATATAACTAATAAGCTACCAAAAGACCCCCTATATATTGTATTTACTGCACTTTTCTTAGCTCGTAAAATAGAGCTTCATATGTTTATTATATTCACTTATTATATAAATATATAACGTTGGTTTTTATATGAATCTCTATAATTAATTCATTCTAGGAGTGCCATTAAATATCAATGGTGAGCTGTATGAAACCATCGAGATATCGTCTAAAAACGATATTAATGCTACCCATGGTGTTTCCATGAGCAATTCTGACATTGATGAAACTCATTCGTTATTCTCCCCAAGAGCTCCTCCTTCTCCCGGCAGCAGTGTCTTCAAACGAGGTTCGGTGAATGTTCCTCGTACACTAAACATACGATCAGATACATCCAGTTTGGTGTCATTTAAGGATGATGATATCAGTGCTATTATAGATTACAGCATTCCCTATAAAAGTACTGTCACATTCGGCTACAGGTATAAATTTTGCGCACAATTATTCTTGTTATTGATAAAAGATTTTTTATTTATTTTCAAGAAATAGTAAAAACCAAAAGATTTATCGTTTCTCGAATATAATCAAACCATTGCGATATTGAAACATGAATCTCGTTTTTAAGGCTTGGTGAAAGAGGAGTTGATCTGACCTTTTAGATTACATGTTTCTTGCTGAGTGCAATGAGAGTAAAACGATTTTTGGCTTTTACTATCTCATGGCGCTACGTAACATATTGACAAATTGCACTTCACTTATTTATTATGCTAAACTTCTTTGATATAATTTTGACTTACTTCCACACATCCGTTCGGCTTGAAACTTTACACTCATATATAGTTCTTATGGCATTGCAATACTCAAGCGTGAATTCAAATTTGTAAGAGTGGCATAGGAGCATATTTGAGGTGAATTTAATTTACGATCATTCGTTCTGAAGTCCAAGAGATAAATAAATAATTCACTTTAGAACTTGATCTAATTTAATAGATTATTTTAACTTAATGAAAATAATTACAATTATTTCAGAGGTTAGTTGTTTTATACTGTGGATACTCGAGTACGTTGCTAGATTTAAGCCAAGTAATTGGAGGTTGTGATATTATTGAGTCTATACTTAATTTTTTACAGTTTTGAAGCTTTCAAAACTGGATCGCTATATATCGGATTTGTTTAGTATTGTTTAGTATTCTCAATTCGAAATACAAATATGATAATAAAAATTCGTTTATGGATCATATATATCATGGGTGGCCCACCTAAATGATCTTGTGGACCACTTTGGAAATGCATCATAACTCCACGGGCCGCATATATCCTCATATATATCCTCATATTAGATTTAGATACACTATAGACATTTTTGAGGAGTTAAAAATTGAAACATAAATGGTCAAGGTGGACTACATGCGGCTTGCGAGCCGCAGTTTGCCACCCATATATATATATATAATCAATTAAGAAAGTCTGTGTTGAAAATTCGTGAATTAGAATGTATTTCTTGCTCAGTTAGGTCGACAATAAAGTATTTTTAATAGAATCAGTGACATACTGTTTAAGGAATGATTTCCCGCAAATTTTCCAGTGGAACTTGTATATAAGCCTAATACAAAATTTCATATAACGTTATTATTATTTTTATCTTTGTTCAAGATGTATATCTATGTTTCATTTGTATTAGTTTTCCGAGAGTTTTGTTTAGGTACAAGTCAGTCAATTTTGAGTAAAGAATAAATGAATATTTTTCATCGTTACTTTCATGATTGGGCCATATAGTTGCAAGATTTTACCTACAACTATTCCTACAGCGTAATATTTTACATTTACAATTATATGAAATACACTTCTGAAAAACAAAAATGTACTAAAAAGAGAAAATTATTTGTCCTTAGTGTTTTTAGCGTTGGAGAAATAAACAAGATGAATGTGATCGAAAATATTGAATTATCTCTTATATAAATATTTGTATTGCTCGGCGTATTTTGATACATTGAAAGAATTTCTTAAAAGATAATTTTAATTTTAAATACAAAACATTTTACACCAACAGTCGAAACAGAACTTATTTTTAAAAGATAAGAAGTAGTAAAATCTTATTTAATGTTTTAATTTTGTAAAATGACAAGTTTCATACATATAATATCTTACTTTTGAAATAATCGTAGATTTTTTGTCAAATACATGGAGGAGTTTCCTGCGGTTTAATGCATCTTATGTTAGTACGTAAGGATTCTTTCTGCGTACTGATATTAACACTATAAGATAAGACAACTTCGAGTCAGTTAAGGATGTGTTGCTTAAAGGTCTGGACAGATCCAGTTGAATTCTTCGATTGGTTTTTAGCAGTTCAGTGTCATTGTTCGAGTCGTAATTTCAGACAGTTACTTGATCCGAAATCGTTCGACAGTAACAGCTGGTCAATGAAGTCACATTGCCTGAACCGTTCTGCATGTCTGTCAGTATGAAGGGAATAGCAATCGAGCTCATGTGTTCCTCAATAAATAGTATTATCAATAACACTTGCGGAATAAACAAAACATTCAATTCATAATTCTTGATACTCCTCACTAATAATAGTTTGACTGATGTGTATAGAGACTTCCCAAACAAAAATTTCTTTCCCTGTGGTTTCATATTTCATTAATCAATATATTTATTCGATAATATTCATAATAATAATAATAATAATAATAATAATAATAATTATTATTATTATTATTATTATTATTATTATTATTATTATTATTATTATTATTATTATTATCAACTAAAGAGGATTATTTAAAAATCGAAACTTTTTCAACAATATAATTATTACTTTGCAGCAAGGGCTTATTTTGTTATTCACTTATCTGTTATATTAATTTATGCTGCTACCAAGGAATCACCGTTTTATATTTATACTTAATATTATTGTTAACAATCAACTTTCAATTGATTTCTATTTATTTAGAGTTATTGATCCGTTTTTTGTACACACAGAATAAAAATAAATATTGTTAAAATTTAATTGTTAAATATCTGAATTTGTTCGTTGAATTAGGAAATTGATTCGAGTCAAATATTATGCCAAATAAAATAATTTAATAATTAATTTGTTGTATTTAATTTATTGGACAATTGAGCTTGCATAATTCTAAATTAATAAATCAAAAGATAAATTCAAAATTAGCAACAAATTTTATTCCGTAAAAATAAATTTCGAACTGCCACCTTTGCGTTCCTTCTATATTTATCACTAAAGAACGCGCTTAGACCTTACGAAGGCTAGTTTCAGGAAAGATTTTTTATTTAAGATTCTACATCGACATATCAGCATTCTTCGTATCGTAACCCATTCCTTTATTTACCTGGTGGTGATTTTGTTTCCAAATGTACGTGATGCGTCCATAAAGTACGTGCAATAACTAGGAAAGCAATTGAATAGAAACACCAATCTTTTTCACAGTAACATATAACATGTATAGACATCATTTTTAAACATAAGAGCTATTTACATTCACACACTTTTGCCAGCCCTGGTTTCATCTTGCGTGATGATGTTACGCAGCAACGCCTCATCATGCTGTTGGAAAAGAAGGAGGTTTGCTTCTAACACATTTCTGATGAAAGAAATCGGGGAACAAATCTGGACGCCATCTGTCTCACTCCCAATTCATGCAGAATTGCTTGTATGGTTCCTTTGCTCACATTCACAGCATCAGCCAGCGCCCGCGTTGTGATTCGACGGTCTTCTTGCAGTAAAAATTCACACTTTTCTTTAATTTTGTCAGAAATTTCACACGGGAGTCCAGTTCTTTGGTAACCAAAAACTGACTGTCTCCCATGGTAAACAGTGTAATCCACTTGTATATTACTCTGTGTGATGGAGAGTCCTCGCTATAAGTCTTCTCCAATTGGGAACAAATTCTATCATTGAGAACATGGCGTAATACCAGTACCTTTATAGCGCTGCGATATTCCAATGCATCAATCATGACTTGCACCAAATTTCAAAATCTCACAAATCTTAATATAAACTGTAATGATAAATTAAAACAAACTACACTAATTAAACCTATAATAATATAGCTACAATAAAAATTTAATTGCATGACAAAATAATATTTCCTTCCTACATATTGCACGGATTTATTGGGTTCCTCACGTATATATTGTTTCTTTCTGGTTTATTTTGTTTAAATAACTATTTAAAAATACATTTTATAGGTTCAAACTAAACCAGCTCTATTTCATGAAAGAACCGAAATTGCCGACTGAAATCAGCCCTTCGAATCGTGAAAAATCGAGTCCAAGAGACGGCAGCTTTTTCAGTCGGATAATTAACAGCCCACAGAAGACCTTTCAATCCAATAGCGCCCCAGTATCAGGAAACAACATTGATAATAATGGAGTCGTGGAAGGAGATTCAATGGCCAACCAAAGGATGTATTTATTTCAGAAATTAACTGGTAAAAATGATCGTTCGAAAATATGGGATAATATGGCATTTTGGGAAGATGTTTTTTACGATGCAGTTTGTCAAGAGAGAGAAATTATCGGTAACTATGAGATTAATAATAATAATAATAATAATATTATTAATAATAATAATAATAATAATAATAATAATAATAATAATAATAATAATAATAATGTCAATAATGTCAATAATGTCTTATCTTTCAATTTGTTTATTTTACCTGAGTTCTTTGTAATTTTCTATATAATATATTTCAGGACTAGATCAGGATTCAAAAGACCTTATGGATAGATATAATGGTCTGGATATGAATGAGAAGCAAAGGCTGGAAAGGAATGAGGACCGATTATTGGGGATTGTCTTAAATAACTTTATTGCATTTATGATAATGATGCGTGTGGATCCGGTGAAAATTAAGTCGAAAGCAAGATGCATGATAGGAAAAAGTCACATTGCACTTGATGAAAGTGCAAATATCAACAAATTAATTGATTCCATCAAATATCTGGTGAGTAATAATAATAATATTTGGAATCATTTTAATATAATAATAATGCGAGGCAAATTTTTATTAAATTATAACTATTGGTTTTAACTATAGGAAATTTACAGCATTAAGTTAAGAAAAACAAAAGTTTTACAATAAAATAACATCCAATGATTTGATGTTTTTATTGAAATGCTATGGGGATTTATTCAAACGTCCACCGTAAATTCCACTCAGGAGGATTTAGAAAGGATTAAATGTTATTGTAGTAAAAATGTAATGGTGGGACTTTGAGAATGTCCATTGTAGGTCAATTTATATGAATAACGTTGAGTTCTTTGGCTTCTATATTTTCATTCTGGAGCATAATACCCTAGAAATTGTGTTTGCCTATTACTATCGTTACTATTAAAGCGATATATGGGTAACAAGTGGAGATCATATACAATCTTGATAGTAAGCAAGATAGATGAAGGGTGACAACGAAGTACAACGCGCACTACGCGGAATATGAACTTTCCTTAAGCCGTTAGCCTTCTTATTAAACAATCATCGACATCCTATGAAATCACAAATTTATAAATCTTTTTATTTTATCAATCTATTATTAAAAGGAAAATGATAAAATGTAAAAGAGTTGTAATCACTTAATTTTTCTTTTTTAATAAAATTAATTTCAAACATTCATTTTTATGGTAGTAACCATAAAAAAGTATAGTTTATAATTATTATTCAATTCAAAATGATGAATATTTTATAACGAGGTGAAAGTGAAGTAGAAAAGGCGAAATATTATTTTAAAACGAGGTAAAAGTGAATTAGAAAAGGCGAGATATTATTTTGAATATTTATAACGAGGTAAAATTATAATAGTAGAGGCGAAATATTATTTTAAAACGAAGTGAAAGTGAAGTAGAAAAGGCGAAACATCATTTTGAATATTTTATAGCGAGGTGAAATTATAGTAGAAAAGGCGAGATATTATTTTGAATATTTTATAACGAGGTAAAATTATAGTAGTAGAGGCAAAATATTATTTTAAAACGAGGTGAAAGTGAAGTAGAAAAGGCGAAACATCAT
Source organism: Schmidtea mediterranea (assembly GCA_022537955.1). Lineage (NCBI taxonomy): Eukaryota > Metazoa > Platyhelminthes > Tricladida > Dugesiidae > Schmidtea > Schmidtea mediterranea. The sequence goes on from CM039681.1 coordinate 80,289,530, forward strand.
TTTAAAACGAAGTGAAAGTAAAGTAGAAAAGGCGAGATATTATTTTTAATATTTTATAACGAGGTAAAATTATAGTAGTAGAGGCGAAATATAATTTTAAAACGAGGTGAAAGTGTCGTTAAACAATTTTGTCTCTCGGGAACCATAGTATTTTTGTGAGTGTAGTAAAACTGACAAAATATCTCTTTTAAATATCTCTGAACGATATTGTTTACGGTGGAGTAACTCTTCTGATATGTCTGTGCAATGCTTTTTACAGAAACACCTTCAAGACTCAATGTTACAATGTCTTCATTTGAAACATGATTGCGAGTTATAATAACTCGCGCCTGTGTGTTAGATATAGTATTATTCACAGGCGCAATATCCATCTCTTTTCAGTAGCTCGATATGGTCGCATCTTCCATATCTTGAAAAATTTCATTGTTAGGAATTTGATCTGCATAATCTTGAGAATAATTCATACCTGGTCAGAATTTAATTAATTATTTTTGTCGTCATCTTTAATTTTTGAATATTTATTAATAACAAATTTATCTTTTCTACAAAATTTGACTATGGAAATCACTTGAAAAAGGATGTGCGTGAATACTTTAAATAAATCTGATTCATAGTCAAGTTTTGTAGAAAATATTATGTCACTTATAAAGAAATCAAACGTGAAAATTGACGAAAGGCAATCCCCTTAGTCATCAACAAAAGGAAAACTGGAAATTCTATTATTCATGTGGTTAATGGCATTTACAATGCTTCTCAGTCAAAAGCTTGGGTAAATCAAGATCTTATTATTGCATGGATCGATATGATGTTTCCACGATTCGAGGTCAGTCCATGAAAGTACATTATCTGAGATTCTTGCCGCGCACATATTTCAGGAAAGACAGTGATCCCTGGTGGATTAACGCCTTATGTTCAGGCTTGAGATATTGAAATATTTAAGGAATTGGAAGACAAAATTTCTGTAATAATAAATACATGGAAGAATTCGGATGCTGTTGAATACACAAGAGGGGGAAATCCAAAGGCTCCAAACAAATGGTTGTTAGTCATTGGGTGAGAGATGTTTGGAATAGCGTTTCAAATTCAAGCATTCTTAACTCAATTAAATCAGCTGGATTTTCATATGATATTAATGCATGGCATATTTCTACAAACGATATTTATGGTGAGATTTTCAAAAATACATATACGCTCCGAATGTTTAATTCTTCTTTGCATCGTCAAGAAAACATCGAAACAGAGCCTGATATTTTTGATTTAGCTGATGAATAATAATAATAAATGATACTGATATAATTTTGTTTTTTGATATCTAAATAATATCTCAAATAATATGACAACTCCAATATTATGACCAAAACCTTACATTTTTTAGTCATACTATTAAATAATGAGTCATACTATTCGGTAATATTCGTTAGTGGCAAAATTTAAATTGATTGCGAATATTACTTATTTGATTGCAAAATTTTAATTTGATTTCAGACATTACTAAATTGGTTGCGAATGTTGCTAAAAGTATCGAACTGAATTAAAATTTTGAATTTCCAAATTGTCTTAATGGATGTGTTACAGTTAAAGGATAAATTTGAGTCAATGTATACAATCACATGTTTGCTATTTAGTATTTAATAATGATGTAAAGTTTATATAATTTAATAGAATAATAATAATATTAATAATAATAATAATAATAATAATAATAATAAAAATAATAATTAATAATACCAATAGGAATTGTATACATTGATTAAATATTATGCTTTAACTGTAATAGATGTAATAAATGAAGATTGTAAGTGTTGGAACATAACAATAAGATTTCAAATATATTCGTAATAAATACAAGTAGATTTGAGCAGACCTGACGTTTCCGATTTTATTTGAATATCGAATTTGGAATTTACTCTGGTAACGTATGTATAGAATCTAAGCTTCGAGTTACTTAAACTGTCAGAGGTTATCGTCTGTTGATTGGTTTCAAAATATGGTTTATCCTGACACGGATTATATTTAAGGTGATCCGATTCATGACCACAAGGTCATTTTTATTTGACAGCTTAACTATTTATTCAAATACCTCATAATATTGAACAACAAAGTTTTGAAAATTTGTATTGTCATTATTATTTTGAAATGATATTGAATTTTGCACGTAAAATGGAGCTTTAAAGGACAATTAATTAAGAATTTTTAAGATAATATGATTCAAAATACATTTTTTTCGTTTCAAACTTCAAAGGTTCATTAAATGAAGTAGTAAATGAAGTAAATGAAGTAGTACAATATTTATAGAGAAATTCTTAATCTAAGTATAAATGATTGGGCATGTAACATTCCCAAACTTAATTCCATGGTGTTCCTTTTCTTTATTTCTCTTTAAAAACTTTTCCCGATGTTTAGTTTAAACCTCTTTTAGTTACATATATATTCCTCTTCTGACCTAAATATTTGATTACCTTATTATATAATTATTTTGAAACCTAACCAACCAGTTTATTTGTAAATATATTTTCGTCACCTAACAGGAATATGTTATTAAATTTTTTTAATCATAATTTTCTTGTGAATAGAGAGGAAACGATGTTGACCTCCTGACAAACATGAGCCGACAGCAGGATGTGCAACTATTTCCTGTCTATTGTGGAGTTGACAAAAAAGGAGATATCTGTGTAGCTGAAGTAAAATTGTTTTCAATGATTTCACTTACTTATAACTGTAAATGATTTTAGATTCATTCCGATTGTATGCTGTTGAGATCAATTTCTGGTGCAATTAACGCTCGTTGGTGGCTTGAACGGTTCATCAAGTGCACCAGCAAGAAAAATGTGATATGTATAACAAGACGAGAAAATAATGAAGTTGTTATGAGCCAGTTGTATTGTAAAAAGGTAAAAATTTGACATTTTTATTTGTTTAAATCAATTTAAAATGACATTCAGAGCAAAGAATTGATTCAAGCCATTCAGAAACATTCAGAGAAATTTAGAAGTGTTATAGGTATTTTCATGATTTTGGAAATTGGTCGCTTTGATTTTTTATTTATTACCTCCCTGGCCGGGTTCTATAGGTTTAAGGTGTAAATTAGTCAATATGTTGGGATGACCTAAATTGTACGATATTAAAATAGACTTAATTGGTTTAAAAAGTATTGAGAAAAAGTTTATATTATACATAATTATAACTCAACGCTCATACAAAGTTTTCTTTTTACCGAAAAATAAGTTTGTGGTTATTTTGGCTTCATTCTAAAACGTTTAATTTCATTATAAGGACTTTTTTGTTTTTCACCTGTGATTTCTTCATCTTTATAATTTCAAATACACATTTAATGTATTTTTATTGACGCAGAGAAATGATAACTAAATTATGTGTACGACAGAATCCTGTTTATTAGATGTACTCCCATATTTTATATCTCTAATTTGCTTTGGGGTCATTTGTAACTCCAAACTCAGTGTGAATGCTAATTAGTATAAAATTTTATAATAACTTTTAGTTCAACACTCGGCATTTTTATTCCAATGTTATCTGAAAACCTATTGATTGAAGCACCATTTATTCAATTTTACCAATATTTTCTCAATTGTTAGGGTAATATTATAATTACAAATCTCATTTAAATGTTTATTTAAAGAAAACTTACTTTATTTAAATGTATCAACATATCAATTTGGCGATTTATAAAATAATTTTAATTTGTTGGTTTGAATTTTTGTCTAATAGTCATGGTAACGGTAACTAAATTTGAATTTCAAATGTGCAATTTTAAGAAGCTAAACATTATGTAGTTATTGATTAAATTGTTATTGTTATGATTATTTCATTGTACAATGATTTTATGACGGGTATTTATACTAAATTATCATAAATATTATTTTTATAGGCTTCAATATGACGAGTAGTTATTTAATATTATTCGAAAATCTAATAAAACGACAAAGTATAAGTTGATAGGCGTATCCCTGTCAGATAAGAGTCAAGAAACCCCATTAGAAAAAGTAGGTTAATTTAAAGTCACTGGATACTAGAGCAATTATATCATTACCATGACAATCATGAAAAGTAGCGCAACTTAGTTTTAAAAAGATAGGATTATAGTCATTAAGGTCACTTCCAGATAAAAATCACGGAGGCCATATATAAAGTTATATATGTCACGTCTATGGTAACCAGTCATCATAAATTGACCTACTTCCTCTACCGGGTACACAACTTGATTGTTCATAATGATTTTTCAAATTTATTTGAATACAAACATTTTCTAATTCTTTTTTTTATTATTAAGAGCCTGATACGTCACAGTTCAAGGTTACGGATGACGTCACAAAGTGCAGTGGGTCTCTGAAAATCGATAAAAATGGTCTCACCTTCACCTCGGATAACACCGATGTAAGTGTATTTGATTTTTCAAAAAAACTATTTTACGCCGATTTTTGCCAGAAAGAATATTGTAATTAGTTGTAGCATTATCAGGTAGTCCCGATTAATTTACTAGTGGTGTGGTGGTTGACGCTTCTGGCATGTGTTTAGTATTTTTAATTATTATTTTACAATTTATATCATTATTATTATGTGCCAACTAATGCCATCACATAAATTTATATATAATAAGCTTTCGATTCATTCTCTTTCGAATAGCTAGTTTATGATCCATGTAACGTTGATGCAATTGGCTGGTAGTGTTTATTTTTACGCTTCACTCGAATTATTCTATTGGCGCTTATTCGTTTAACAGCTGTTGTGAAATCAACAAATAATAAATATATTTCAAACTATAAAGGGCACTCATAAAAGCTTTGTGAGATGTGACCAAATAATATTGGTAGAGTGAGGTGGATGATGAAATGCTGATATTTTCCCATTTTTTTTCTGTTTTATCAACATTTATTAATATTCAGCGAAACAAAAACTATGTTTAGACGGTGGTAGCCACGATGATTCTTGCCGCTACTCCTCGAACCTTTGAAACCTCGTTAGACTTTCCTGGTTTTGTTCGATTTGTTTTTATCGAATTTAATCTTAAGATCTAATTGTTTTTCTTCATTGTTCGGAGGGAACATACAATAAAGATTTCTATTGTTTCATGTATATACATTTCTTATATAATTCTTGCAAGTTGACGATATTTGTTGCAGCTTTTGTTTTTTGTTATCAAATGAGCCTTTGACATCTATGATCGTTATCTTTTCTTATTCTCTGTTTTACTTTATCAGCTCTCTCATTTGGTTTAGCTTCTTTTGGTACGATTTTTACTTCAAAACTGAATTATTTATTTCTTAATATTTATTCTAATGCTTTTCCATTGGTCTCGATGATTTAATATATGAACTGACAATTATATTAGAAAGCTGCTTCTAATTGATACACATTTCCCTATTTGGTTGGATTGCTTCACGTGGAGGTTTAAAATATGTTATGTTGATATGCATTTTTCATTCCATATTGAGGCAATCTTTCAAGCTTTCCATACTTGATATGCCACTTTAATATTCCAATGTATGTGTATTGAAAATCTTTATTTGAATATTATACTCCTTGAGAAATTTGACTGTGAAAATGGATCGGTTAACCAAACAGTTGGGGAAACTCTAGTATAGAGTTCAGAGAAATCTTTCAATAAATCTCATTAATTTGAACAAAGGTTAGTTTTTCTGAGTATTCCCACAAAAACTTTAGCATGCTATTTTCAAACATTGCCTTTATATACTATTCATTTCTAATCAGTTGACCAAATCCAGTGAACCTTTTGATTGTTTATGTCCCACTAGGCTTGACACACATTATCACCGCTATTTATTGGTTGCCGTTTTTCCCATTGCATCTACCAATCATTATGCTTTCAGGCGAATAATTACCATCTTCATGTCACTGTAGCAGAGTCCTATATGGTATATATCATAGCAATCTCATTGTGCTAAAGTTTCTGGCTTTAGTATATGATCTAGTGTTAGATGCTGTGAAAACATCTTCATTTAATTCTAAATTTTTATTCAATCAAAGTTCAAAATTTATTCAATTCAATATTAAATCTTATATATTTCCGAAAATTTAAACAAAATTAACAACGGTATTTAAATTTTATCTAATAATTTATTTATCTAAATTTTATTTTATGTTATATTTTAAAAATTAATATGTAATAATTAATATAATAACTTATAATCAGATATTTAAAATATTTCAATCTAATTTATTAAAAGTTAATTTAAATCTTATTTTTAATTTTAATCATTTTAAAACTTAATTTTATGTCCGTTGATAATTATACTTAAATATCCTCACATATAGCATTATAGAATGTTATTAAAAGTCAACCGAAATTTAGTTTGATGTTATTATTCAATTTTATCTAGCGAGTTCGTCACCAGGTATCATATTTATGTTCCTTTTATTTGATACAGTAGCACTTATTGGTCTCGTTTCCCATCTTTGGTGCTTTCTCGATTATAATGTGTTTTGATTAATTTGATAAAATTTGAAATATTATTATTGTTAATATTACTATTATTATTATTTATTTATTATTATTATTATTATTATTATTATTATTATTATTATTATTATTATTATTATTATTATTATTATTATTATTATTATTATTATTATTATTATTATTATTGTTATTATTATTATTATTAAAATAATAATTCCTTCGTAACTGCGTAAATTAAAGTTAAACAAGTAAATAAATCTGTCGTTCCTGCAAATGTATTAAATTGAATAAGAAAATTTTAGATTTTTAAAAAATCCTTTTCAATCCAACGGAATTTAGCTGCTTAAATGTTCATATTGTTTGAACTCGTTTAAATAAAGTTTAAAATCAAAAATTAAATTATATATAAAATTAAAATAAAGTTTTTAAATTACTTCAAATTTTTTTATAGCTTCTCTTTTTAAAAAATATAATTCTTTCAAAAAATTTTAAACTTAACACTTTGTATTTTAATTTTTATTCCTAAAAGCTCATATACTTTTTTTTATTTAAATTAACCTTAATTTTAATTTATCATTTAAATTTTAAAAATTATTAAAACATCTTTTAAAACAAGATCTACAAATTTCATACAAAAGTCAAGCTGGCAATTTCATTGAATGCTTCTATGGAATCATATGACATTACATCAAACATCAACACGTTCTTAATATTTTGATTATTTATATATTTTTACTCTCTCTATAATAACTTCACTTTGTATGTTTGAATGAGCCACGCAAATCTTCCAACGGCAAATTAACTTACTTCCCGTGATCTGATTGAACTGAAGTTTGGTAGATAGATTCGTCGTCGAGAACAATGGTTTCTTTCAAAATTTCAGATCGATCGAGGGTACTTTAACTAACTTCTTGAAGATTTTAAATTTGGTCAACTATTATAAAAAATATTAATAAAATGTTATTTTCAAATTAATTGCTTAACTTCGTGATTTTACGTAATATTAAATATGTATGATAATAAACAATAAGAAACTACTATTTTCAAAATTTCTATTTCACAATAAAATCGGATTTGTTTTTACTTTTTTGGAATGTATTCTATTTCGGCTTTAGTTTCATATTCAGTAATTAGTTCTTTGATAATGTTGAGTCTTCTTTTTACTAACATTTCTGAAGAAGCTTTCATTGTAATCTTTCTCGCAGATATTAAGGCATTATGCACCCAGCTTACCACAGATTTGTTATCCGACATTATTTTTACAGACTTTAAAATCCATTTGATGTATACATTGATACCTTTGACTATCGCCTCAAGTTCTCACAGATTAATGTCTTACATTCTTTTCTTTTCTCAACCAGCATGCGTCTTCCATAATATTTCCATCGATTTCCAGCGCTGCTCCAATGGCAATAGACCTGGCATCACACCATCAAATTTTTCCTTTTTACAATGATGCTTTCCACGTGCCACAAGCTGGATCGCTCTTTTCAATCCTCTTCATCAACCATTTTACTTTATCTAATAATTGTGCATCAATTGGTCGGTCCCATTCTCCTTCACTTAATCGTTTGAGATACTAGCACGCTGGTCGCAACCAGCCTGCTACTGAAAGAATTCCGGTAAATTGACCGCATAATGAATACAGTTCTCTTCTCATGGAATTCGTAACGAGTGACATTGGATCGGTTCCATTTTAATACACTGTCTTCAATGTAAACTGAGAGTCCAAGTATTCTTAGAACTTTTGTCGACTATGGACGTTCAATTTCTTTTGTCATTAAGTTAAATTTACTTAACCAGGCTTTTACTTCTTCAGCTGGAACAACTTCTTCGTCGATGAAAATATCGTCTATATACACACTGGCTCCTTGTTTAATTTTGTCATTTAAACCCAACACGTAATTAACGATCTCTGTCAGGATAAAACCCAATCTTTTCAATCCATATCGTCTTCTATTTACAATCCATGATTGGTAATTCCACATACTCTTATCGACTCGGATTTGCATATACGCATCAGACAAATCTAAAATCCTTTCTTTCTTTCTCCGCTCTCTGATAGTTTCATTACAGACTACTGCTTCACCTCTATAAACGTCTAGATAATAAGTTAAAGCTCTAAAATCAAATACTGGTGGTATTTTGCTCTTGTTATTTTGCATTACAGGAAATAAAGTTACCGCTCCAATATGCTCACCGAATTGGCAAAAATTCCTTTTTCCATTGAATTTATGGAGCTTGCATATGAGTTCGAACTTACGGAACCATTCATCAATTTTCACATTTTTGCCATCAAAACATTCTATTGCGGCTAGAATGTCTTTTATCTTGCCCGGTTAGCTTGTATGATAAAAAACAATAGGAAACTACTATTTTCAAAGTTTCTATTTCACAATAAATTCAATTATTAAAACAACTTTCTTTTCTTATATAATTATTATAATAATAATTATTATTATTATTATTATTATTATTATTATTATTATTATTATTATTATTATTATTATTTATTTGTTTATTTATTCATTTCAGAACAAAGTAGTAAGTTGAATATAATTCATGTTGTCAGTACAAGTTGTTAAAATAAAATTTGTTAAATAGATAATATTCTGAGGGTTTCTCAAAATGGTTTTTACACGAAAAATATGAATTTCCTTGAAATATTCTACTTGAATGACATGATTCTTTTTATAAAAAAATCAAATATCCAAATGTGATACCCAGTTAGGCATCTTTATCTTTGTACAGAAATATACCGAAATAGGATAAGATTGAAGACTCCAAGTAATATCCCTAATTCCAAGCAATCGAGAATCTTGTTACCAGAAGCAGACTCATCCAAACTCAATAATTTACACTTTATTGTTATGAAAATTCCCCTTTGAAGCATTGCTAGAAGGAAATCAGACATAAATGTTTCTTTTAATATGTCTTGCAGCATGCTCAAACATTTTCAGATTCTGCTATAAATGCAAAATCTTTACATTTAGAAATTACCAGAAATGTAGAAGAATTTTATGGTTACATAACTTTGGGTTCCTAGTTTTAAAGCCACCTTAAGTGCAAACATTTTAAGAAAAAAATGGCAATTTTTATTTTATTTTCCCATTAAAGGTATTTGCTTATTAAGTGACCCAATATTGAAGGCAGCTCAGAATTGAGAATGCTTCCTTATATTTTTACATTATAAGTAACTTGACAGATTAATGATTTCGTTTATCTTCATTTTACTAACTATAGATCAATGTTTTATGTTCTATTCAAACAAAATTTTGAACTAGTCTGAAATAAATGAAGATCAATGAAATTGTAAATGATTTGAGTTATGAACTCTATGAGTAAGGTGTCAATAAGGTGTACATCAATAATACATGATGACCATTATATAATGGTTCAACATATCATGAGAAATGTATTGAATTATTAAGCAATTAGTTTTAACACTATGAAAATTCCGCTATTTTGTTTTTCCAGAGACAAATAACTTTGTAAATATATAATTTTAAAAGGGTAAATTACTCGTTGCATAATTCACAAATCTGCAATTTTCAAATGTTTTATGATGCTCACTCAACCCCCTCCCAAAATGATATATTTCCATGATTCGTGAACCTATTCTCTACGTAGTATCTGTACACTGTACTGCTTAGTTGACCAAGCTGAATCTGCTTGGTCATATTACATAATTGTTTGCGTGAACGAGCCTAATAATTTCATCTTATCAATATTATAATTTTAATGAATTTTGGTTATATTTTAGTGGTTTGTCGATTTTGTCAATGTCAGGAGATGTTTCACCAAAAAGCCAGACCGATTTATTGTAGAAATCTTAGGTAAGTCTTGCAATTTAATTAAATTTCTACAACATTTTGCCCTCAAATATCGACATAGGGAGTCACATAACTGTTTGAAGAGAAAAATATATCAAAATACATGATAAATATTAGGCTGGGAAATAATATAAATTGATAAATAGCAATGTAGGCCAACATTTAAATCTGAATAAATCTGATAAATTTATCATAATTTAAAATCAAACTTCCAATTCTTAAAATGTGAATAAATTTTATCATTTTAATTTTTTTGCTAAATTTTGAATTTTCAACATTTTGCCTTGCTGGAGCTGGTTTAGATCTACTTTTTTGTCGATAGCGGAATCATTAAATTTATTCAGATTTTAATATTAGGAAGTTTGATTTTAAAATATTTTAAAATTTGTTTAAATCTATATAAAAATGTCTAATAATTTTTATTAGGATTTTTCAGATTTAAATATTATCATTATTATTTTTATTATTATTATTATTATTATTATTATTAGTATTATTATTATTATTATTATTATTATTATTATTATTGTTGTTATTATTATTGTTATTATTATTTTCAATTTTTCATTATCCGACTCCGTATGTGATTTTTTTATTTAAAAAATAAATACGTCATAATAGCATCACCAGTTGTTAGTAGCAAGATAAAATATTAAATAAATAAATAAATCAGATTTATATTAAAAAAAATTTATTTCAAAATATTTAACGATCAATCGGAAATAAAAAATGTCAGACAAACGTGTTTATCTAAGTGGAGCGTTTAAACGTAATCGAAAAGTTGAAAAGAAAGAAAAAGAATTAGTTAACAGTCAGAACATGAATTTCTTTAAATTGGGATTTACAACGAACACTGTTAACTATCAGTCGGAATCGGATATGAACATCATAGAAACTGATATGCTTTGTTCAGATTCTCACAAGTTAAGCGTATTTTTCACTTTTCTTTGTTCATTATACATTTATTCGGATTATTCTATTGATCTCAAATTTGACTAAATACCTATAGGAAAGACTCTTTAAAAATATAGTTTTCAGAAGTTTAATTTTTGAGATAAGGGGTCCCAGATTTTTTTTGGCACAGCCGCACAGGGAATTCTAAATGTTTATTCCGGTACTTATTATTATTGTCATCAAACAATAAACCAAATTCTTTACTTTCATTCTTTTTTATTCCATCGAATAATATTTTGTTTTATACTTACCAGCAAATATAAAATCAAATATTAATCAATTGCCTAAAAATGGAAATTGTTGTAAGTAAAATTGAATGAGGTCAATGGCGAAGAAGATAAAAGAATTTACTAATAAAAACTAATGTAACAATTGGTGGCATTTCTCTCAACTATAAAAGGTGAAAATTAATTTCCATTAACCAAAACTGGGAAGCCTTTTACAGTTGTAATAGAAATGGGGAGTTATTATTCAGTTCTATGTAAAAACAAAACAAATAAGGTCCAATTGATAACATATTTATTTCTATTTCCTTTCAGACCCAAACACGAAGAATCTCACCTACAGAATTTTCAAATCGTATTCGGTATGTTTTGATCGTGATTCATAGAATAGTTTTCATATTGGATTTGTATTATTTCTATATCCTTTCTAATCTCATATTTACAACCATCTTAGGCCAATTTGATTTTTCGACTGTTCCAAAGCCAAGTGCAAAAATTTGATTTAAAAACTTTTAAAGAGAATTCAAATGGCATTCATACGGTGCCATTTAACGCGAATTGGGACAGTGATGAATGGGATAATCTATCGTCGATTATGAATGGTTCTTTATCTAGACAATCGAGCACTTCTCTTTTTGACGACTCTTTTTAGCGTAAGAATAATCATCCTGTTATTAACAATAGATTAATATATAGCTAGCAACAGGCTATTGCGCTTGATAACTATTTGACGCTGATTTTCGCCGCGTATTCTGTGTTGATATTTGATTTTTGCTTAAATTTTGCACTATACTGGTATTTTTGTTGTTGAACAATCACCGTACCAAGTGGTTAGTGGGTTTTTTGGATTTCCATTTCTTTCTAGGAGTTCCCCACTTTTCATTTTGTTGGTTTGTCACTGATTCAATCTCCTCCATGTTTATTGTTTGACTCTCATTTCATTTGACCCGGGACCCGGAAGTTTCCAAATATCTTGTGTGGAAATTTGATGGCTTGTAAATTAACTATGAAACGTTTTCTCATTTCAAATTCAATTGAACTACCAATTCATATTTTCCTGGTCAGTTGAAGGGTTTCCACTCATTTCGTATTATCAATGTATTTATAAATCTCTTGCGAAGGGATAGAACTCAATTTTTCAGGAGCTCTCCAATCAATCCTACAAACTGTCCTTATATTTAGTGTCAATACGTTTTTTTATCAATTTCAAAAGTTTAATGTTTTTATCCTTATTTTCACTTGCTCTTATTGAAGCGCTACTTCCGGGAAATATAGGTCGTGATCGCACCGGGAAGCTTTATTTATCTTTTAGTTATCCTCAAAATAACCATTTTCAACTCAAACCAGATTTTGATTTCCCTAATGTTTAAAAACGAAGCTTTACCCAGATTTGATAATTTCGGAGTCATTTTACGGAATTTTTGTTATAAACATATATTTATTGTATTTGAATGAAATATTTAATCAGATGAAGGGGATAAATACCGAGGTTCCGCTTTATTAGTAAACTCACCATTAAATTGTTTTCATTGACTTTTTACCGATAGGGTAACAATTGGAATTTCCAAAAGATGCCAAAAGTTTCCATAGTCAGATTTTTATGATCATATACGTATGCCCGAAAAAGAGTTCTGTTTAAATCCGATTTAGTGTTGTTTTGTTACTGGAATTGCCTACATTTCATATAGTTTCTCTTCGTCCTGAACTTTCCATCAAGTTTTTCACAAGACTTCATGGATTCTATATTTAATGAAAAAAAATATGAGTTCATCTCCCCTGATTTGTATTTTATTCATTTATAACAAAGTATTCACCCATGTTTTGAGTCGCATTTATTTAGGGCTCTCAGACGTCCTGGAAAACCGGGATTGTCCCGGTTTTTATGTTTTTATTATGTTAAAGAATTTATTTATTTTTGATTTTCGTTTTTAAAATGTGAAATGAATATTTTTATTTTAAAGTTTCTTATTTGTGTTATTAATTTTAAGTTATTTTTTAATTATATACTTAACCTGCTGAAGTAATGGTTTAATTTTTTATTTTAAAAATTCCTTGTCCCGGTTTGCAGTGGTGAAAATCTGGCAGCCCTACATTTATCTGCATTTATATTATTTATTTATTATAATATCAAACAATGATTATATAAGAAAACTACGGTGTTTTAAAACTATAGGCATTGATGGATTGTGCTTCGTAAAAGGAAATAAATAAAACAATAGCTTTAGTTCAGTTTTCAGGGGAGCTTAGTGTTGAAAGAAGAAGAGATTTAATAACCATAACTCTATTTTAGGATAAAAAGTTTATTGAAATTTTAATTTTTATATGATTATGTAATATTTTGTGCATATTTTCATGTCATATGTTTGAAGTTTTTTAAATGTTTCATAGTTTTTAAATAATTTTTTTTAAAAAAAACAATAGATAAGCATGATTCAACATACTTACACTATTTAAAAACACTTAAAACATTCGTAAAAAAAGTTTAAAAATTTTTAATATTATTATAATAATTTAATTTATAAATTACAATATTTTTTAAAATTGTAATATAGATAAAAAATTATAATATTTATAGTATTTAAAGTTTCTAAATATTTTTTAAGTGTTTATTTATTAGAAAATTAAATTAATATAAAAAAACTAATTTGTTTAAATTATAATTTAATTCATAATATTTTTAATTGGTTTTGTGTACCTGAAGATGACAGTTATTCTGTCGAAATATATCGTACGAAGAGTTTTTTATTGGCGTTATCTTTTAATTAAATCGTTGCCAAATTTATTTAATAATAATAATTAATAATAATTTTGGATTTACAGATAATTTATATGAAATCCGTGTTTTAGGAAATTTGTAGATCCAAACTGAGTTTCCTGTACAAAATTTTCGCCATGACTTGTATGTTTGAGTGTATGCTCGACTATAATAATAGCAATGATTATAATATAAAAGAAACTGAAGAGCATTATTTAATAATCGAAACTTTTTTCAGCAATATAATTATTACTTCGCAGCAGGGGCTTATTTTGTTATTCACTTACCTGATATATTAATTTATGCTGCTATCAAGGAATCACCGTTATATACTTATTATATAAAAGTTAATATTATGAAATTATAAACATTAAAAAAAGCACAAATGAAATGTACTAACGTTAAAAAATCCTGGGAAAGAATTATTTCTCTGGTTTTAAATTCCAGGTTTTTATTTTTTTATCTTTTCTATAGATTTTGTTTTCTTATTTTATGAAAAGAAGGGCATAAAAAAATTAACAAGAATTACATTATAAAATTTCCGAATATAAAACAGAAGGTTACAATAATTACAACAAATGAAACGTACAAAAATATATATACAATTATTAATAAATATTTACATTTCTATGTTTGTTAATGATATGTTTTGGTTTAGGTTTGTTGATTAGTTTTTTGTGGAAAGATTTCACTGTACCGTTGTTGTTGGATGAGATGAGTTTATTGTTTGATTGTTTGAATTTCAAACTTTGAAGGGGTGCGTGTGATTTTTTTTATTTCTTGATTTTTTTAATCTACGAATGTTTATTTGTATTTTCTGTTGTTTTTAAGGTTGTTCCCACATTTTTGTTTAGTTCCAGTAGTCCATATGGGGTTCCTTACTTTGCTACAAAACCTTTGAAAATTTATTTTTTACTAATATGTAGTCAGTAGTTAGTACGGTTTTGCAATCTGTTTTTGTGTTTGATTTTCTTTTTAAAATTATTTTTGGTTTAAATTCTCTGTCGTCTGCTGTTATTTGTTCAGTTGTTTTTGTATAAGATTTCACTGCTAATGTTTAGTGACGATAGGTTTGATTCTCGACGAAAACTTTGTATACAGAACTTTCGCTATCGGTTGAATTTGGAGTATTTCTTAATCCAAGATTGTTATGAGTTCTAACCAATTTCCGTCTTCCACTTTTATCCATATATTTACTTTAATATTTTGTATAGAATTCTTATTTTCCCATTTGCCTGTAGATTGTAAACCGTTGCTCTTTTTCGTTTTATGTCAAACTTTTTGCAGAGTATTTTGAATAATTCTAATTCAAATTGTCTTCCCAGACTTACCATAACTAGCTATCCAATTTAAGTTTAAGTTGTGGAATATCTTTTTGAAGGAAATTCCTTTTAGAGAGACTACTCCAAACCAACTTGCAACCGTTATTAGGTGTTGATCTGAATCATTTGAAATGGTTCGCCTCTTCGGAAGTTTTCGGAAAATTTCGTTTTTGATGTTTTATTTATTGCAAGTTTTTAAGAAATTTTTGATTTCTTTTCTCATCTTTGGCCAAATATATCTGTTGGAATTTATTTCATATGGGACTCTGTTTCCTGGGTGGTTGATGTTATGCACTTTTGAAATGTATGTGTTTTTGACATCCATTGGTTGTAGAAGTTTTAATGAATTTTCGTTGCTGAAGCCTTACCAAATTCACTAATTTTCTCGCATTTCAAGCTGTTTTGTAGGTAGTTTTTCGAGCTGCGCGATTGAATTGCAAAAATAAATGATGTGTTTTTCATCTGTATTTCATTAGGGGGTCTGCGGCTTCCGGTAAGTGTTGAAAAGGATTTTATTACATTATGGATTGCGAGAAGTTCTTTCAATACTTTATTTGATGTATTTTCATTTTGGCCTTAACTGTTTATTAACTTGGAAATTTTCTTGTTTTTTATCTCTTGTAAATGTTTTACTATAGTATTTTGTTTCCTTATTTTTCTCAATGAGAAGGGGGACAACAATAAAGTTTCACAATAATTACATTACAATTGCTATAATTTATTTTACTCATTTTTAATAATTATACATATTTAATTTTTTTAATTTAATTTTAAAATACTTTGTTTTGAAGATCTTTTAAAATTTCTTATGCATTCTGAAAGGCGAGCTTTGAAATCATTGATATTTGGTCACGAATCCTTTTCTTCAAGTTGTTGAATTGTGTTGTGGTAGTCATTACCCTTCATAAATCCTCAGGAAAAGAAATTATATAATTTATCCAAGAATTCTAGCTACAGGGAACTCGAATCTAAATTTTCCGAATTGTCCTAGATCTATACTGGGGTTGTACCATCCTCATGTAGTATCTTTTCTCTGAATGACTTTTGATTATCATTTTTGAAACCAAAATAATAGATTGCATATCACGCCAAAATATACAGGAAGGCTTCAAATAAGACTCCAATGTTATCATATAAATATTATTTATTAATAGCTATGTTTTAACAATAAGAGATATTTTGTCATTATTTTGACATCTGTCAGTAAGTTGATATTATTACGTAACTACAATATAAAGGAATCATATTTAATCAAATTTAATATATAAATTATTACTGCACTGAATTATCGTGTTGCTGTAAGTCTGCAGATTCAAACAAAATAAGTGTTTTTTTGTACATGCATTTATTTATTATATAAAATATAGCTGTAATGTTTAACCCTTCAGACACGTATGACGTGCACCGCACGCTGGATTGAAATTCCCACACAAAAAGACGGGCGAAAACAATGCCCTTTTATATCATCCGTCCCTGGGACTGTTTCAGGCATACGTGCCTGAAGGGTTAAAATATGCATTTTTGAATATCTATTTCGAATTGTACGCATCAAATGATTGCGTGAATTTCATGACCCAGTGTCGCTGCGCGCAGGAATCGCGGCTAGGTCACGTGGTCTCTTGAATATCCGTGGGTGGTTTGGGTGTTATTCCGCGAAATTTTCACTCCACCTTCTTTATGGAGAGACAACCCGTTTACGTCATATTATCATGTGAAATTAAACGTAGAAAGTAATAAATTTGGTGATGCTATTTATGGTAAATGCTTATAAAATTTATCGACATTAACAGAAAATGATTTAAATTATTTGGTTTAGTACGATCAAATTGCCTATTGTGTTCTGACAAAGTTCTCATTGCTGTCGACAGATCGAACAAACCTTTCCAACAGTCTTTTATCGCCACTATCAAAACCTCCGTTTTAAATAAAATTCGGTTGTGATGTAATGTTTCAATTTTCACATCTATCGCATTATCCATTCAGTGATAGAAGTTGTGGTTTTTATTTTTTATTAAATTTGTGCTTTCGTCTCGATGTTTATTGGCTGGTTATAATGTGGATATATCTAGATTTATTATTTATCTATATATTTATTTATTTTTCAATTAATTATTGTGTTCCGTATTTCACACAACATTCCATGTCAAGCGCTATGTAAAGATTATTATCTAATTGTTTATTTCTCGTTAAATGATATTATTGAAGGATGTTTAGCAGGTTTTGGACAAGGACGTACGTGTCGGTATTATGAATGTTTTATTATTATTTCTTTCATTATCTTCATTAATTACTATTATT
The DNA here is from genome assembly GCA_022537955.1 of Schmidtea mediterranea. Classification (NCBI taxonomy): domain Eukaryota; kingdom Metazoa; phylum Platyhelminthes; order Tricladida; family Dugesiidae; genus Schmidtea; species Schmidtea mediterranea. The sequence goes on from CM039681.1 coordinate 80,307,352, forward strand.
ATTATTATTATTATTATTATTATTATTATTATTAATTATTATTTATTATTATTATTATTATTATTAATTATTATTATTTATTATTATTATTAATTATTATTATTTATTATTATTTATTATTATTATTAATTATTATTATTTATTATTATTTATTATTATTATTAATTATTAATTATTATTATGTCTACATTTTTATGCATACTTATACGATGATTTATGCAATATATGTTTTGTCGAACTATTCTTTTCTCGATCAGAGGTTGTCTATCAATCTATGTGATATTAATAATATAATTATTTTTATTACTTTTTCTTACCGGATCATCGGGAAAACTTTGTTAAATTCACCATTTATGATAATTTCAATTTATTATGTTTTATATGTTTCGTCAAAATATTTATAAATAATCAACAACTTAGTTTTTTTCAAATTTTTCAGTGATTAATATATAAATTATTGAAAATCCTGTAAAGGGGGTTTAAAGAACTTAAATTGTTTGAATGCGACTATTTTCAATAATTTTATACTTTACATTACAAAATACCTTATTTTTGACGACTAAAATTTTATTCAGTTATATATATATATATATATATATATATATATATATATATATATATATATATATATATATATATAGTTCTGAATTTTATTCATTTAATTTAATTTTCTAGATTGGTGGTGATATGACGTCACCAATCATATCTGAGATCGTTTACCGAGTTCTCGAACAAGCCTCATTGCCAAATGAGAAAGATAAAGTTTTGTTTAGGATTCACTAACGATTATATCTCGGGCAGTGTAATAAATTTATGACATAGGTATAAATATTAATTATCAATAATAAAAAAATGATTTGTTTTTGCCGTTGAATCAAAAAAAAGTGCGTTAAGGAGTAAATAATGAATTCCAAGTTATTTCAAAATAATCTACAAAAAATCCAATGTTAAAACTACTATTTAAAGTTGTTTTTTACATAAATGTTTTTAGTTTTTATCTTGAGGATATTTTACCAAGCATGAAATAACAATTGGAAATATTAATACACAAAGATTCAATAAATATTTAATATTTTTAAATTACAAACATTCCAAAAAACTAATTTTACAATCAAGCAATTTCGTCATTCCATAATTTAACTTTAAATTTATTTATGTTCCTTTTAAATCTATTATTACAATTTTATTAAAGCTCGTTACATATTTTTAACATGAGAATCAGCTCTTCTAAACTCACGACGAATATGATAGCTAAAAATAATGGCTTCCTGATATGCTCTTCTGGAAAAGATTTTGACCTTATGTGGGTCTCTGAATTTCTTTTTACGACTATATAGTTGTTACCCAGACCACCCAATACAAATATTTCCCCTTACCAGTCGGCAGCCGTTGGAAGTGTGTTCGAGTGGGTGGATCGTCCGCAAAAGGTGAGCGCAATTACTCATGTTATAATTGACCGAACTGGTTGGTTTCTGGGTTTTGAGATTTTGAAACTATATGGTTGTTACCCAGACAACCCAATACAAATATTTTCGCTTCCCACTCGGCACCCGTTGCTAATCAACGTTGGATCTGTGTTCGACCGGGTGGATCGTCCACAAAACGTTACCGCTATTGCTATTGCTATAATTGACCGAACGATCCATGGGTCCAACGAGCTGCCGATAGAATGTCTGTGTTCGATTTCAATTTTTAGTTCCCATTCTTCTCTTATTTTTTTAAAATGTTAATTTATACCGCTATATCATCCATTGTTATGCCCATTCCCATAGTCCTTCTTATCGTTGTTCGTAGTATTGACTTTTACCATGGCCTGTACACCTTTTGTTATGTTAAATGTCCTCACAGAATCTCTTTTACTCTTATCCCAATTATAACTACTATATTCCCTATAATTGTTACTAGCATTATCCTCATTACTATTATTTGTATTGTTCTTATCCATTATTACTGCGATTATTATTATTATTATAATTTTTATTGTTATGATTATTATAATTACCATTATCCATACTATTATCATTATTATTATTAAGTTTTTTGTAGGGATCCGTCTTTATTCCTCAGCTATATGAAAATATTTTACTTATATAAAAATTTAGCCGTACTCCATCCTTAATTTACAGTTTAATCAGAATATTATACAAACAATTGAGGTGTGCTCCGCTTTTACTTTACAATTTTCGCTAAAGTATTTTAATTAATTCGAAAAATTTGAGCAGCGTTCCTCCCTTATTTTGCAGTTTTATGATAAATATTTTAATTATTTCCTAAAATCTGCGCAGCGTTCCGCCCATATTTTTCGTCTCAACTCAAAATAATTTATTTAGTTCTTACATATTATTTAAAATATTCCTTATCATGATTTTGGTCGTTCGGATTAATCTTTTTCCGATGGCTATTCATTTTAACTGTTGCAACGATTTCGCAATTTTCCCCGCTACCCTTTCCCTTTCTTTGTCCTTATGATCTATTTATTCATATTGTATTTAATGACTGCTCACTGGACTACTCGGTGTTAGTGATTTTGAGCCGATTGTCGTTTAAAATTTTATGTCGATTTTATCGAAAATAAGTGCAAGAAAGCTGAACCAAAAGATCCACTCTTGAGTTACTTTCTTTCACTATTTAGTTATATGATCTGACGTTTGGGTTCTGGCGTTACACACACCAGAACCTTCACGGGTATGAATTGTTATGTAGAGTTTGCTATCTTGCTGTATGTTTTGGCTGTGTGCTGAAAAATAAATAAATAAATATTACCATATAAGTTGGATAAAAGCTTCGAATGCATAAAATTGTTTATTCGGCATGTCATATCTCACATAGTAATCGGAAGTTCATTAGCATAAACATTATTCACTCGCTTCATCACAAGTCATTTAATCAAATTGATCAATAAATTCATAGTGCATTCATTCATACACCTTCATTTTTAAATCGTGCGTCAATGCACACTTACTAAAATAATATGACTGCAAATTAATGCTACAAAGATAATACTGAAAAGTAAGAGTGAGTTAAGTTAATAATTTGTCAAAACACATCAGTATATATACCTATAATTTGACCTTAACCTTGCGTGTTATTTTTATTGCGATAAAGCAAAATCTGACCTTGAAATTATTTGTGTTATCTAAATTAAATTTTTATTATTTTCTTAATTTAAATTGGTAATTTATTTCTTAAATTTTAATTAGATTTATTCAGCCAAAAATATTTTATTTTTACTCATTTAATTCATTAATTTTTTACTTTTATATAAATGGTCATTTTTCGATCAACTTTTCTTGTTATTATGTTATTTTTATGTAAATTTCGTGCTGTTCTTTGATGCATTTTGTATTTATTTTATTTTACTTTTTTTTTAATATTTTCCATTCTCCACGCATTGATTTCTTGGTGGAATCAATTCATATGTGATATCATACAGATAAACATTCGTAATTGGGATCATTATTATTCTCCCTGCTGTTTCCAATTGTACCACTCTGACTCACCAGTCCTCTGGTAGTTCCTTTTTCTATACCATCACCTTCCTCTGCTTTTTGCCTCTTTTGGACTTGCCACAATATCCATTCTTTTTCGGTTAAACTGAGATCCGTTTAACCGTTGACTCATGTCTTACTTTTTCATTTTCAAAGGTTTGCGAATATCTTGTTCTTTCGAACTAACGTCTCACTTTTTTTAAAATCGACAGTGTGAATTTATTATTTTTTACATTAGTCTTTTCGTTAACTGTTTTTTTTGGTCGGTTCTGATTTTCTTGTTTTTGATTTATTGGAAATATTTTTTCTGCTTTTGTTTTCGACAGGTTTATGCGGTTTCGCAGTTTTTGATTTCACATTCTTTAATTGGTTAACTGTTATGAATTTTGGTTCGGGTTTCGATTTGTCCATTTTATTTAATAGTTTTTTCTCAACTGGCTTTTTTCCGGAATCTTTCAATGATTTATTGGCGGTTTTGATTTGCTTAGATTTTGCTTATTGTTATTCTTGTTTTTTTGGTGTTGTTTGAGTAGATTTTGTTTTGTTTTTAGTATGTTCTTGTGGTCTTGATTTAAAAGTTGGATTTGTAGCTGGTGCCAAGTATGTTTTGGTTGGCATTTAGTTTAATTATTGTTTGGCGTTAATTAATTCTTTCGGTTTATGTTCTGATTATTTATCATCATTTTCCTTTATTCGTTTACGTTCTTCCGGTCTTTCAATTTCAATGAATAGCTTTTCTTCCTCATCCATCATTCTTCTTTCTATTCTTTTCTCCTCTTTTTGTCGCATTTCTTTAAAAATTTGTTTTTTAACTTCTTCTTTATTCACATTTGTTTTCTCAGGATTGTTGCCGTTTTTTACATTTTCTTGGTCAAAATTATTGTTATTAGTTGTTCTTGATAATTTATAGTTGTTATTGACCTTATTTACGAAATTATTTTGTAACTTTGGTCTTTCATCAATTGCATCATTTAACGATATTCCATTGTTTTTCGTGGCTGCATCAAAGACTAACCGCACTTTTCTCGTCTCCTTATCCTGCTTAACAACTGGAAAATGTGGCAATATCCACTCATTATCATTGCTGGTCGTATCCTTAATTTCTTTAATATATCCTTTTTCTTCATAAAATTTTTTATTACCATCTGATACTCTTGTCCTAATTGGGTATCTTGTTTCACCTTTCTTTTTAATAATTTTAAACTATGCTCTAAGAATACTTGGTCTCTCAGTATTTATTGAAGACAACGTATTAAAATGGATTCGAGCCAATGCCATTTGTTATGAATTCGAAGAGAATATAATGAATAGACGAGAACTGTATTCATTATGCGGTCAATTAACCGGAATTTTTCCCGTAGCAGGCTGGTTGCGGCCAGTGTGCTCATATCTCAAACGATTAAGTGAATGAGAATGGAACTAACCAATTGATGTACAATTATTAGATAAAGTAAAATGATTAATGAAGGAAGTCGAAAAGAACGACTCGTCTCCTGGCACATGGAAAGCACCAATGTAAAACGGAAACATTTTATGGTGTGATGCCAGCTTTATTGCCATTGGAGCAGCTTTGGAAATCGATGGAAATATTACGGAAGACACATGCTGGTTGAAAAAAGAAAAGGACGTTAGGCACTAATTTATGCATCAAATAGAATTTAAAGTTAGTAAAAATAATGTCGGATAACAAATCTGTGGTAAGCTGGATGCATAATGCCTTAACATCCGAGAGAAAGATTACAACGAAAGCTTCTTCAGAAATGTTAGTAAAAGGAAGACTCAGCAACATCAAAGAACTAATTACTGAATATGAAATTAAAGCCGAAATAGAATACGTTCCAACAAATAAAAACAAATCTGATGTTTTAACCCGAATTCCCTCTAATTGGATTACGAAACATTCATGTAACATGGCGTTACTAGATTTTGGTGAAGATCCCATCAAGAACGCAACTGAAATTCACAAATTAAGTCATTTCGGAGGATATCGGTTGAAGTTCTTAATCGAGGAGTCAGAAATTAATCTATCGCAAAATGAATTAAAGGAAATTGTCGATAAGTGTGACAAATGTCAATCAATAGACCCTCAGCCGGTTAAGATCAGTATAGGGCAATTAGAGGTAAAAGATTCTTGGAAACGACTAGCAATTTATGTGACAAAATTACATCAAAAAGGTTCTTAACAATCATATATTGCGGGCCCTCTTGATTTGCAATTTGGCGAGAAATATGAAACAAAAGCGCAGACGAAATTTGCAAACAGTTGGAACAGGTTTTTTATGAAAGAGGATCTCCTGATGAACTTCTGTTGGATAATTATTTATCGTTTAGGTCAGAAACTTTCACTTCGTTGATGAAAAAGTGGAGAATTAGAACTGAGTTCAGATCCGGTAATAGAGCAGCAGGCAACGGCATCGTCGAAAGGAATCATCGAACAATAAAAGCAGCAGTCACACGATCGGAATGCTCAGTGCAAGAAGCAATTTACTGGTATAATAATACACCAGTGAATGGCTCTTTCCGACCCCCAATAAATGGCATTTATTCCTATGATGTAAGACTTCGTTATAATGAAACGAAAGAAATGGTTCGACAGATAGACAATGGCTTTCAAATTAACGACAAGATGTGGGTAAAACCCGCTTAAAATCAACCGTATACATCTCCATGGATGAGAGGAAGAATCATGAAGCTGTTGTCTCCACATAAAGTAATTGTCGATTACATAACTGTTGCAATGCCGCGTCATATAGTCGACTTAAAGCACAGAAATGAAGATTCGTTAGAATCTCGGGGAGATGTATAATAAAGAATTAATTAAATGTTTTAGAAAATAGAGATTTTGAAATTAGTAAATTCTTGTTGTCGAATTATTATCCTACATAAGTCATAGGATTAATTTCCCCTACAAATTCATTAATTTCCCATAAATGTTGAACTTCATCGTCTGTGTGATTTTCTAAAGACAAAAATTTCTTTATAAAATTCGTTTGATTAATCCAATTGACACCTAATCCAACTCTTCCGATGAAAGTCCAACCTAAATGGGTTAATCTTGCCAAAAAGTCTCCTTCTTTTCCTTTCCTCTCTTCAGGTAACTATTTTAGGTCTGCTCCTTTTAGTATCTCAATCTCTCTATTGTTGTATTATGAGAAACTTTATATCTTTTAAATGTTGTCACTCTTCTGCCATTTTATTTCAATCTATAATATTCAATTCACCTGATATATTTCTTTCAGTCTGACATTGGAAAATCTTTTTTACCTTTTTGTCCACGCTACTTAGTTCCACAGTTACCGGTCGCATCTCTAATTTAGCATTAATTCCACCAACTACTCCTACTTGAATGTTTCTCGCTATTCCTTTTAACTCTTATTCATCGGCAACTCTAGTACTCACATAATTCCTATTAAATGCATCATCCAAAAGTGCGACTACTGGAATCTCTTTCTCAATGTTCATAAATAAAACTGATACTGTTCTTAAGCTCACATATTGAGATTTTCCAAAATGTTTAATTCGCACCTCTGACATCAACGTGTTATTCGTTTTATTAATTTAGTTCTCATAAATAACCTCATGTAACCAGAAGCTATGCTTTTTATCACAAATTTTTACCTTACAGAACTCTTGCTTCTGATAATTCTCTTAAGGATTAAGCAATTATAGCACAATCTTTTACTATTTACCAGCTTCTTTCTCTCGACTACATCCATGTTCTGAAATTCTTCACATTGATTTAAGAAATGGTTTTGGAAACATTTTTGAAAAACTCTCATTACTTTACCTTTTTCTGTGAAATGGTCCAGTTGATTCTCGGAACCCATTTTCTTCTCCTGGGCCAAAAATGATTTTGCCCCTTTGTAGTTATTGTTACTGAACCTTTGGTGACTTCTTTGTTCAGTGTTTTTACAATTACCGATTTCTTTAATTCCATCGTCATTAATTTTAGTCCACGAATCAATGTAAGGAGAAGTTAAATTAGTACGATTGGGGGTAACAAATGACATTCGATTCATTGGTCACATCGACACATTCAGATAAAGTTAAATCTTCAATTAATGGACATTGCTCAGATGAACTTTTTATATCTTTGTCGACGATATGAATACAGCCTTTCATTCGTAATTCTATTAAAAATCGTCCACTTTTTCAGTTATTTTCGAAACCACATTGGCTGTTATATCTTTTTGAAAATCGAATAAATTTATAGTTTTCCAATTACTTCCACCGAATGCGATTTCATACCAACATTTACAAACTTGCGAACATCCGTTATGCCCCAGGTTCTCCACCATATTCATTTTTCCAATAAACTTATTATTAAATTTGAAAGATTATAACTTTTTTAATCAATTAAAAACTCAATTCTATTCATTTTTCTTTTTTTTAACATAGTTTTCGTCATATTAAAACAAACAGTTTTAAAACATTAATGTTCTGTTAATTTAATATTTTCCAGTTGTTATTATCATAATTATGATTTTAATTATCCTTATTATTACCAGGATTTTTAATAATACTATATATTCATTATCATTATTAGCATTATTGTCAATATTATTATTATTATAGCTAGTGTTATCGTTATTACTTGTGTCATTATTTTTATTGCCCTTGTCATTATTAATTTTATATCATTTAATAGGTATTATTATTACTGTCAATATTATTATTATTACTATAATTGTTATTATTATTATTGTTATTGTTATTATTATTACTATTATTAAAATTATTATTATTGTTAGTATTATTATTATCACTTAAAAAAGGCTTTGCCGAAAATTCGTGAATACCTTAAATAAATCTGATTCATAGTCAAATTTTGTAGAAAATATTATGTCACTTATAAAGAAATCGGAGGTGAAAAACAAAAAAAGTCCTTATAATATTATTTTTATTGAACTTCAGCAATTTCCTTCAAATTCACAGCAAGACCCGTCAATTACATATCAGCAATTTCATCAAAAGTTATATGAAAACCTCCCGATTCACAGTCAACCAAAAGGTTGTAATTTTATAGGAAATTGGCGTCTAGAATGTCTTGTTTTACGTCAGCTATGATAAAATTTCAGTTGTAATCTATGTTGTTCATGTTTCTTGTTGATGGTTGTTTACCGTGTGTTTTTATGTTGCTGACATTTGCTTCAAAAGTTTCAAACTTTGCTCTTTGAATATTTTGAACGAATAACTGAGTAATAAACCAACTATTGAACCTGTGTCAACAAGGAATTTTGTATTTTGGTTTCGCACCGTGAACGTTTCGATGTCGCCAAATGTCAATGCTGCTATTGACGACTTCAATTGTTTTTCGATTGGTTGTTGTTTTAGAAACAAGATATATTACATTTAAAGCCTTGTTTCCAAATTTGCTGTGGTTTGGTTGTTGTTGTTGTTGTTTTGCTGGTTATATCGATTTCGAGAATTTTATCTTAATCTGATGTATCTGTTTCGATTGCCTTTTTTTGTATTGATTTCTCCTTGATTCCCTCATTTGTAACGTCAAGATGTCATTTCTGAGATTTTTGTTCCTTATTATGACTTCATCCAATTTCTTTATTAATGTGTTAAACAATTTGTTGGTTTCGTAGTTGGGGCTTTCTTATTCGTTGCTGTTTTGACGTTTGTTTTCCCAAGAGTTTTGATTCCTGTAAGTCTTACAGATTGTTGGAAGCATTTCGTCGTATGCTTTGTCGGTGATGTCAGCTAGCGTGTCTAGATCTGTTCAGTTCCATTTTTTGTGACATTGCTCTCATAGATAAATCTTTTACAAAATCCTTTGAACCAGTGCTTGTTATTTTGGGTTGTAAATATTCAAGATTTGTTTTCAAATTCCTTAAGAATTCATTGGGTTTATCATTTCCTAGTCTTTTAGGCAGGACTCGAGTACATCTCTTCTGTTTGCTTTACTTCTATAATAGAAGTACTATTTTAATATAATTCCTATTTATTATTAAGAGTTATCGTCTTTTGATATTTCGTCCACCCTGTTTTATATTTCATTTAAGATGTTGCTGGTGTTGGCGAATATGGTTGATTTTTATTTATTTTTTCTAGGGTTTTTGTGTATCTACCCCCTAAACGCCATCAAGATTATTATTCTATCCCTCCTATGTACCCATGGTGATTGCCATGTTGGTAATGTACATAAGGGTTGAAAATTCATGAGCAGGTGAGCTCCATTTCTAGAACTACTCCTCATGATATTTTCACTTTCGGGTTCTGAACTGCCAATGGAAGGTCTTACGTCTTTCTTTTTCTATATCCTGGTCCTTACTCGTCTATTCCTACAATTTTCAGACTTATTTGTCATCTTTACCCGTTATTTTTAAAGGTATCCTTCGAAAATTTGGGCAGCGTTCCTCCCTTATTTTTTGGTAAATTTCCCGTTTCATTTGTTTAATCCCGGTATCGACTACATTTTTCCTAATTTACCTTTAGCTCTCCCTATATTAAAAATTTGATTACCAGTTCTTTGACTCCCGGTACACTTCCCATGATTTTAAGTAGTTACAACCCTCTGAGGTCACTTCAATAAACGCTAATCTCTTCTCCAGATTAATTCATTCAACCTTTGGAAAACTACTTTCCACTTTACATTCCTACACTATCCTATCCTTTCATACTTGATTTTCTGATTAATTTTCTGACAAAGTTTTAAATTTCCCAAACAAAACTCTATTCCCCCTTAACTAAAGTCGCACTTCCCATGATTTTAATTTCTGCTCGCCTCGGCCGATTTTCAGCAGCCGTTGCGAGTCGTTCAACGATGACCTGCGTGGAGGTCCTGTGCAATTGCCAGACCCTACTGCGGACTACCGAGGTTCCGACGAGGCGCGACACACGAGCGCAACTAGGGAACTTAATCCACCAGCCGGCACGCGATCTGTCCCATCGAAAGCTATTGATATACTTATTGTAAATAAGATTTTAGGGGGATTTGTCAGTAACAAGACTTCGAAATATATATTTATACAAGAAAACAATACTTACAATCCACAGTCATGCAACCAAATTGGAAAAATTGGCATAAATTGGCATAAACACTTTGTCTAAAAATGACTCACGGTTCGTCTAAGAAAGTCTAAAAATTTTTCTAGTAGTCACCTGACTGAAAAAATGTCTGAAATTTATGAAAATGACTGCCGTATATATAGTATTTTTGTGTCTGTGTGCGACCAATGGGTGATTTTTCGCCATTTTTAGGGCTTTTTAATTATTTTATTTATTTCGAAATATTTTTGTAATTTTTTATATATTTTTCTTTATTTTTTGATATATTAATATTTTATTGTTGGATTTTATTTTTATTATTATTTTCATACAATATTATTTTTTTAACCCCAATATTTTGTTTTCTGGTCACCTCTTCTGCCTGTGTTTTTTCCAAACCTTATTTTGCAAGGTTTTTGCAGTTTATTTTATTTTTCGTATGTTTCTTTTTGCATCTGTAGGTTTTTTCCGGATTTTAATTAATTATTTGTTTTAATTAATGTTTTATTTTTGGTCTCTTCTTGCGGTGCGTGCTTATATTACAGCAGCCATATTGACAATTTCCAAACGACATTAATTTTTTTGTTTTAATTTATACAATTTTCACCTTTTTGTTTAAATTGGTTTTGTAATTTTGTTTTAATTTTGGCTCTGAGCCCAACACTGGGTAATGCGGCTATAATGTGTGAGCATAATGTCATTGATGATTTTATGCCCGATATGGTTAAAGCTAATTTGCCAAACTCTAACTATTTTTGTCACTGAAAAAATTGGGTATGTTTGCTTTAGTGTTTATTATGGAATTTATTGTATGTTTCTTCCATGTTAAAAAAATTATTTGTGCTTCTATTTTTGGTTTTCTAGTTTGAACTGTTTTTATTGTTGTTTGAGGTCATTTCAGTTTTCGTTTCTATTTGTTTGGGAATATTATTTTATGTAACTGATTTATATAAAGTTATTTAGAAACTTACTATGGAAAATTGATTAAGCTCAATTATGTAATAATAATAATATAATAAATAAACCTACGATGTACAAAATACAGGGAAGGAAGCGCGATTGATACAATAATGTGATCTATTTCAGTTTGGGATATGTTAATTATATGAGACAATAATAATGAGTAAACAGAATAATTCCCCACGTGTTTATTCAACAGCATTTTCAACAATTCATTCAACCGCTCATCCGATTATTTATTTAAATAATAAATATATACCTATATGGCTTTGTTGTTATTGAATTGTGGTGTTTATTTAATATTTTGATTTGCGATAAAAGAGTTGGGGCTCAAAAGTAGTCCAGATAGCACCAACCTACTCTAATTACAGCACTTTGGAACTCTTTAAATAAGCGACTTTTTGACTACTGCTAATGAACTGACAATTAACAGAATTTGTACGGTTGCCTCGCTCTCTCAACTTAGATACTTTCACATTTTCTGTTTGTTATTTTGAATTCTACGGGTCAGTTGATTTAGTAATTTAGTTCCTTTTCCTGTTTTTTCTAACTATTTTTTATCTTTTGTTAAGTCAATTTTCCATTATTCGTTTTCTATGCTTTCTTTTTAAATTTTCGATAATACGAAAAATTCCGTCTTTATCGTATTCGTGTCTTTCTACTATACTTGGCCATAACTTTTCTTTTTAGAGTTGTAGAAACGATATCTGATTTACTAATTTTCCCCTATTATTTTATTTATTATTATTTTTAATTACTTAAGTATCTTTAGCGATATCTTAGTGTTAATAAATGTTATAACAACTATATTTTAATATATATCGCTTACATTAATAATATAATTAAATTCTTATGTTTTCAGTTGTCACAGGCAAATTTTTTTTATCCTTTTATTCATACAGATGGTAATAGATTTGAATTACACTCACCATACCTCATGAAGCGATAGCGCACAATGATCTACAGAAGACGTCCACAAATGTTGACAAATAAAAATAATTGAAATATTTTTCACACTTTTCCGCAAATCAATAACGCACATTGTACGTTACCTGCCATAACAACCACAAGGTTACAAGAGGATACTATACCTTTATAATAGAAAATACTATGCTGCCAACTTCAGATACGGATTGACTGCATTATATTAATATATACTACTTATTATGTAAATAAATAAATTTATTTAAACTAAAACTCATGTGATAATTTTTTTTAAAGTTTACATCATAGAAATATGAAATAAATGTAAATCCTCTTTTGTAAAAAAATTTTAGCAGCGCAAATAGAAATACTAACGAGGCAATTTCACAACGATGCGAATCGAAGTTTTGGTGCAAAAATTAATAACTAAATTAGGATTTTAAAACTCCCCATGCAGCAGTTACTTTCAGTGAAATATATTAATGATATAGTGAAATATTTTAAAAGGAATTAAATGAAAAGCATTCATGACATCAATCAACTTTCTGCAAGGAAATAAAATTTGTAACAAGATAACATCCGGATATGTAGAAATCTAAAAAATAAATAAACTAGACCCAAGAAAGATAAATGGGAAACAATATAAGCACGAGATGATTATTGGAGGTAATTATGAACCTTTCATTTATTCCTGTTGAATACATCACCAAGTTTGTTCTCGGACATTTGAATTATTGAATCGAGAACATTTGGATTTTGTACAAGTTTGATCAGTTTTTCTAAATTGATTGCGTCATTCTCACACGAGGAACCGAGGGTGGTATTTGGTTTCGGACAGAGTAACTGCTCAATCAATAACTTGACGAGTATATCTTTCTCATTTGGCAATGAGGCTTGTTCGAGAACTCGGTAAACGATCTCAGATATGATTGGTGACGTCATATCACCACCAATCTAGAAAATTAAATTAAATGAATAAAATTCAGAACTATATATATATATACTTCAGAGTTATTTGTCTCCTTCAAGTGAACAGGATTATAGGAATATGGTGAATTCTGATTGGCTATTGCATCTAAAGTCACATTCATAATGAATTATTGGCAGATGGTCGTACTTGAATTCTGTGGAATCGACCGCTGTAAATACTGCTGATTTGGTACATTCTTTCTGATAAAGGATTGATTTGAAAATGTTTGGTTATCTGTTTGATAATTGTGAATCGGGAGGTTTTCATATAACTTTTGAGGAAATTGCTGATTTGTAATTGACGGGTCTTGAAGTGAATTTGAAGGAAACTGCTGAAGTTCAGTTGTGTAGTTGAAATCAGTACTCTGGTAAGAATCTGTGGAATCTGGATATAATTGATTTTGATGATCGTCGAGATATAGTGATTGGCAATGCCTATGATACCCTTGATCCGGATGCACTGTTTGAGATTGATATATATCGTATGCAAATTGATCTTTATGTTGATGCTCAGAATTCTGCTGATCGTAATTGTACTCTTCGTGTTGATATTGATGAGGATAATAATAATTATGTTGATCTGCTACCTGACCAAATACACTCTGTTGAGCAAAAGAATAATCAAAATTGTGTTGATATCGATCAAGCGGTGTTTCACAGTTTGACTGGGTAAAGGCCTTTGTGATGCATTCATCGAAGCTTGGTTCACGATTGAATTGAGTATTATCATATAAATCATTTGAATAGACATGTCCATTATTTTCCATTTTCGAGGTGCCCAATTTTAGCATTTCCTGTTTCGTGTAGACCCTTTCAACAACAACCTAGTGATAAATAACTGAAATTTTTGTTTAACAAACAATGACGAATAATGTAAAATTAAGAATTTTCATTCAAAAGATTAGGCAACACTAAGAAGTCAACTACATCAGAATTTTACAAAGTTATTAGAGTCAAATAACGATTACAAAGATATTTATAAATACAAAGGTAAAGCATAATTTAAAATATATTTTGTTATATTGACGATTTCTTGGTATATTGGGACAACCTATGTACAAGTATATCTTATTTATCGCTGTTTAGTTATAGCACTCGTTCACTCTTTCAAATATTTTATTTTTCTCATTTTGCTCCTTTTTATTTTGTTGAATCATGGTTTAATAATTTAAACATAGATTTAGACTTCAGTTCTTTACTCCATACAGAGTTGTAACGAGCTGTAGTTACTCCAGTGTCGAGCATAAATACGACTGCCTAAATTTTGTTATAAAGATAAATTTCGAATAAATAATAACTAAATTTACATTACATAATAATAATAATTAAATTAATATTATCAATTTAATGATATAACGATTTTTCAAAGTATTGAAAATATATTGCAGTAATATCCAAATATTCAAATGAACAATAATTATGATATAATATAACATATTGAAAAACTGGCTCCCCTTAATACGGATAATGCTTATATGGTACAAGCATAAAATATAGATATTTCCTTGTCTAAATCGATTATATTTATTAAATTACAATCTATAATAATTGGCACACTCACTTCTAAAATAGGATTATAAACTTTTATTCCTTTTTTACATGTTATCTAGTATCTAAAATCAATTGAAATCACGAAACGGGATAAAATTACTGCTGTCACATAAGAAAAATTGTCCCGTAAATTATTTGTGAATCTCACATTTTTAAAAAATAAGCATAAATGATTTGAAATTCATAATAAGAAGTTGTAATATAAATAAAAATATTATAAACATTAAAAAATTAAAAATAATAAAAAATTCTTTAAAAATATAAATTTAATTACCTTATGCTCATAACATTTGTCATTTCTGATAGTAATTTATGAAAGCTGTTGTATAAGAAAATATTCATTTAGTGAAAAAGTATATGGAAAAACCAAAAGTAGTTGTGAATTATTGCTCCACCGTATCCCACAGGCACTGATAAAAGTTATGTTTTCTTTGTCGCGATTATAAATTTTTCGGAATATTTTATTATTAAAAGTTATTGATTTTAAAAGTGCAAAAATTTTTGAACAAATGTAATTATTGATTTTATAGTGCAATTTAAACTTTTTTATTTTATCTTGCTATATTGTGAGGGTTTGAGATAATCAAAAAATTATTTCAGCCAAAATATAGAGAATAAAGTGATCACAACTATTTTCTAGTAAAAAATTTTAACGAGAAAAACTTTACTAGAAAAAGAATCTTTGACATTTTTCGAAAAATTCGTTTTTCAAAATATTGAGAATTCCAAGAGGTACAACCTGAGATGGCTTTGAAAACAAAATGATTTTCGATGTGAATTCTACCAAGTCAGAATTGAAATGACAATAATCGTTAAATTCCATTATTTTATTGGTCACATTTGATGGTTCTTATGCTAGGAGTATGTGAGGTTATTGTACAATATGAGTTATTGAGCCCCCTAAACCTTAAAAGTCAAATCTGATTATTGATGTTTATTTTTTGTTTGATCGAGCTAAAGAGCTAAGGTTTAAGAATTTTATCAAATTGTTTCGACAAAAATATAACGAATGACATAATCTATGATTTTGCTGATCACAGCTTTTTATGAAATTTCATTATGACAGAATATCAAAATATTATCCTAGACATGACACGATTTTATTCAATTTCGTCACCCTCCTCTCGACACAAGAAATTAGATCAGATATTACGACACAAAGTTGTACGTAGTGATCAGAACGATGATGGTAACCATATGTAAATAATCATAAATTGATCACGTTTTGATATATGTGACGTCACATTTGTAACCCCTATCCACGGGAGCGTGACGTCATTTACGGATACCAGCTACAGCAGTGATACCCAAATGGTGTTCCTCCGAACCCTTGGGGTTCGGTGGGAATTTTTAAGGGTTCCTCGGGATTAATTGATCTGACACTAAATATTATCATTTTTATTTTACACTGTATAATTAAACAATACTCTAAATTACCCTTACACGGATATAAATTAACTTCAATAATTAATAACAATTAGCCTTATATGGGTTTGTGATAATCATATAATCATTATATGATTTCATAAGTGAATTTATAATTTGAATTTGCTTAGTCTGCAACAAAACATTGCAAAATTCATCTATGGCTCCGAGTAAGCTCAAACGACATCTTGATACTAGTCATCCGGCTTTGGCTGTAAAGCCCAAAAGCTACTTTGAACAAAACCGGAATGAAAATAAGGACCAAGCTAAAAAGATGAAAACTTTCAGTAAAGTTCCGGAAAAAGCAACTTTTGCTAGCTTTAAGATTGCTCAAGTATTATGCAAAAAGAAGAAAGCTCACATTGAAGCTGAAAATGTAATTTTGCCAGCAATTTGTATTGCAGTGGAATTCATGCTTAATGCCGAGTTTAAAACACAAATTAAGAAGATCGCATTGTCTATTTCACGACGTATTCAAGGTATGTCCAATAATATCGACGCTGATATCAATGATCCACCTTTATGGTTATGGGCTTTCCAAATTGACGAATAAACAGAGATCAGTAAAAAATCTCAACTTATTGCCTACATAAGATACATAAGAAACGGAAAAATCAACAATCAGTTCTTATTCTGTTCAGAATTAAAACAAACAATAATGCTTTTGGGTTAGTTGAAAAGAATATCAAGAAATCTGCATTGGAATAATTGTATCGGCATTTGCACTGACAGAGCACCCAATAAGTTAGGAAAAATCAAAGGTTCTGCTGCTCTCGTTCAGGAAGTCAATCCTTCCGTTATGATTGCCCAGTGCATAAAACCCAGAGAAGCGATACTGACAAAGGTTTTATAAGAAAATCTACAGCTGTTCATGAATCAAGTTGGCAGTATTGTCAATTTTACCAAAGCCAGAGCACTTCACTCACGTTTGTTTTGTGCATTATACGAGGCAGTGGATTCAGATTATACCAGAATTTGTTATTACATGCAGATATACGCTGGCCCTCAAAGGGAAACTGCTTCAACTCGCGTGTGATTGGAAAAGTGAAATAATATCATCCTTGGAAACTTAAGATTTGGAGTTCAAAGTAGCATTTCTGTCTGATTTATTTGAACCACTCAACGCTGCACTCAATAAAAGCCTCCAAGGACCGAACGAGAATATCGTTACTGCTCAATGAAAATTGAGTGATTGAAAATTGTTGATCAATATGACTGGGTTTTTGTACCGGTTTGGAAACGACGAGGCCAAGGAACTATCAACACTAGAAGAAGAGCAGCTGATTGATATGAAGGAGGACACAGTGCATAAAACTGGTTCCTTACAATTTCAGATCTCTGTACATTTTGGATCTCGCTGCACAGTCAGTATGCGGAGTTGAGCTTGAAATTTGTGAAAATTTTGCTGTCATTTGCAACATCCCACTTGTGTGAGACAGGATTGTCAGTACTGACTCAAATCAAGTCTAAAATGCGCGAAAGATTATTGATGTTAGATCAAGAGATGAGAGTTTGTTTATGAAAATCAATTTCATTCTTCTTACTAGAATTTCAAGAATAAATTTATTTCCAATTTTTGTTTTCCAACTTTTTAATAGTTAGTTGGCTTCCGCCAATTTTTTTTCTTTATTACAGGGTTCCGTGAGCAAAAAACGTCTGGGAAACACTACGCAACAGGAATAGCGCTTGTTTTAAGTTATTACAAGTGATATGATTGGTCAATTTTTAATACCGGCAATTTTGGCTCTGATTTGAAATTTAACTTTTAATTGATTATAAAATCGATATTTTAGCATAAGCGATAGAACTGTTTTTAAACAAAAAATTGTCTCAATCATTCAAGTATCACCAGGAAAAATCTCACCGTTTTTGATGGCATTCAAAGAGCCAATAAAACTGACGATAATATATCCAATAGCAATCCCAATAGCAACACCAATAGCAACTCCAATAGCAACACCAATAGCAACTCCAATAGCAACACCAATAGCAACACCAATAGCAACTCTAATAGCAACAACATTAAAACTCACATATCCACCAAACACTCTATGAGATTCCCCAAATCTAAATATTCGTAAAATCGATTCCTCTGCCTCGAATGTCAGGAACGCGTGTGGATTCGATGCTGGAGGCATGAAAATTTCCACAATCTAAATAGAAACATTTAATTTCATTATTAATAATTTCAAATACGAATTCATAAATTGAACAACAAATGGAATCAATAAAACTCCATTAGCAACCATTTTGATCACCATTACGGACATACAATGAAATCAATCGATTGAAATTGTAATTTACTCATCGTGGAGAGCAGCAAATCAGAAATTATCGAACTCACACACACACAGACAGTCAGACACACACACAATGCACACACATATGATTGCATAACGAGACAGTTGATCAAAAACAATCAAACCAATCAATTACACACCATTTGATACACAACTCAAAACCAAAATTATTTGTACCTTTCCAAATACATTGAAATATTCGAGAATATGTTCCTGAGTGACAGATGGAGTTATGTTGGTGACAAATAGTTTCCGTTTACATGTTGAACTGTCCATCTAAATTTGACTCAATCGATTTCTGACAAATAGGGAAAAAAGATCTACTTTAGCTGTTGGAAGGCGTAAACAAACAGTTGTATTTCCAATTACATGCTCGGTTCTAATGCACTCGCTTTGGTCGTCGAAATTTACATATCTCAGGAATCCGTAACCTTTCGATTTGGGTTTCTTCAAGTTTTTTCTGAGCTGAAATTTATGATGTTATTTTTATATTTGTTTCTGTATTTTACCTCGCACATTTTTAATTTACCGAATTTGGAGAAATAACGATAGAAGGATTCATCGGTGATATCATCTGGCAAACCGAGAGCGATCATATCGAATGTTTTCAATTGAAATTTTTCACTTAAACTATTATTCACATTAGAATTTGGATTTTCTAATTTTTTTCCAGTTTCTTAATCACGATTCAGTTTATAATACAATAAAAAGAATGTTACCTTCATATACGCAATGAAACACATTATCGCTCCATGTAACCCCCAAAGGCAACTGTAATTGATCATCAAACACCCAAGTGCCCCTTAAATTTCCAGTTGATTTACATCGATATCGTATTCCTACACAGTTTACAAAATATTTCCTCAATTCACTTATTCTTAAAGAAC
Organism: Schmidtea mediterranea; assembly: GCA_022537955.1. NCBI lineage: Eukaryota > Metazoa > Platyhelminthes > Tricladida > Dugesiidae > Schmidtea > Schmidtea mediterranea. Next base: position 80,326,852 of record CM039681.1, read on the forward strand.
CATCTTCATTTGTTGGTATTTCTACATAGTTTGAATTTTCTGTGGATGCCACTTTAGCAAACATCAAACTAAAATTGGGTCAAATTTATTAAATTTTATAAAATTCACTAATATTGAAAATTTTTAAAATGTTATATTACTAATTAATTTTTAATAAATTTGAAATAAACTTTATATTACAATATAAATGAGAGAATTCAAATAAACAAAATGTAATAATGAATAAACACGTTAAGTGCTAAAGAAAATATTTTAAAAAATTTTGTGAGACCAAAATTGTTTTACGTGTTTTTTATTTCTAACTAATCAAATATTAAAAATAAATAGACAAGAATGCATTATTTATATTAATTTGTATTTAAATGGTCTTGATGTGTTTCTGGGTGTTGAATTATATTTTGTTGGGATAATGTGGTTGTTACCCAAGCAACTCCATATAAATATTTTCACTTATCACTCAGCACCTGTTGTAAAACAACATTGGAACTGTGTCAGAGTTGGTGGATTTCCGCAAAAAGTAATCGCTATTGCTAATGGCATTATTGACCGGACGATCTATGGGCCTAACGAGCTGCCCATAGAAGTCTTATGCTCGATTTTAATTTCAAGGTCCCATTCCTTACATATTTTACTCTCAACCTGATTCACTCTTCCATCATAACCTAGATCCTTTTGATACATAATTGTCACCGGAACTTATTTTAAGTTCGACTTGATACCATAGGTAAATATTGTTGGGCAAAAACTGATTAAGCACATATTTGTTTTACCAGCACGATAACGCCTGTGTGTTTTTGAGCGGAAAACTTAAATTTAGAAAAAAAATGAAAATTGTAAAGAAAAATAAAATAAATAAAATTAAATATAATTTTTGTACACAAAAATATATTAATAAATAAAAAGGAATTAAAAAATTATAATGGTGTGTGAGTGGTATCTAACTTTGACCCCTTTACATACAATGCTTTCTACTCTCCAATGATTACTCGTTGCTAGGCAACGTTGGAACTGTAACCACTGGTTATGAGACCATCAAAGGTGAGCTCTAAGGCCTGCTAAGGCCCGGCTTCATGGTGAGTCCAACGCACTTCCAATAGCAGGTCTATGTGCGATTTCTTATTTCAGTCCTTTCCGTATGTATTCAACACTTTCCAGAATCAATTATTGCACGAACCTCATTTCATAATTTCAGTTGAACGGATCTATTTTGCCAAATCAATGAATTAACAAAACAAAACAAAACGAAACTAAAGAAACAGCAATAATAATTTATTTATCAACACCCCAATAAATTGTTAGTCTAGACACGATTTGATATTAATCTCTGAGTTGTTGTACACGGCGTCTCGTACGTTCCGCCTTCCCTGGGCGCCGCTGAGAACGTTTCGCCGCCGTTGGGCTTGGTCGTATCCGTGTACGTTAGATGGGCCGGCGCGAATACTAATGAATATGTTGCGGCATTACTTTCCTGGCAAGCCGATAGTGCCACTTCCAAGCCGCGTATCTGTGTCTTTCGAGCTTGACCGAGTTTGCTTTTTCTCCGCCCATCCGCGCTGTGCGGCGGTCAATCGTTGATAAATCGCTTTCACCTTGGCGGGTTCCACCCATGATGCTCGAATTTTCTGAATTTCCCGAGTCATTTGGAGTAACTGGAAATGAAACTCCGTATTTTCCCTGCGCGAGTTTACTAACTAATTGCTAAGAATCTTGAGAGGATCCATATCTACAATTAAACTATTCGTTAACAAATATCACAACTTTAAACTATGAAATTCTCATCGTTTATTATTGCGTCAGGATATTATTATTGTTGGGCCAGGACACAAATAGCCTTGAAAATTGTTTAAATGTATCAGTAATACAACACGAAAACCTAGCACCAAGATAACTTAAAATACAATATACAACACCAATTAAACATTTTAAAATCTGAGAGAATATAAATAAATATAAAATCAAAAACATAAAAGTAAAATAAAATAAATACAAAATGCATCAAAAACCGCACGAAATTTACATAAAAAATAACATAATAACAAGAAAATTTGACCGTAAAATGACCATTTATATTAAAGTAAAAATTAATGAATTAAATGAATAAAAATAAAATATTTTTAGCCGAATAAATTTAATTAAAAATGTTAAAAATAAATTACCAATTTAAATTAAGAAATAAATAAAAATTTAATTTAGATAACACAAATAATTTCAAGGTCGAATTTTGTTTAATCGCAATAAAAAATAACACGCAAGGTTAAGGCCAAATTATAGGTATAAATACTGATATGATTTGACAAATCTTAATCTTAATTTTTAGTATTGATTTTCCGTCGTACTTTGACACTTGATTTCAACAGTTTTACTTTGGATTAATATATTTAACTGTGAATAATGGATTCATTGATCGATGTTTTATGGATTATTACGAAGATATATTTATGAATTTTAATTTGATGGATGTATCTGGTAATTTAATTTTGGTTTTAATAAATTATTATTATGGATAAATTCATTTTTCAAATTGTCGAAAATTTTCCGGCCCACAGCCAAAGACACATCACAAGTTATTAAAATCAAACATATTGTTCGAACCATGTAAGTGTGTGGAATATCGCCAATGATTCGTGCCCGTGAAGGCTCCGGCGTGCGGAACGCAGGAGTTGGAACGTCAATATTATCCGTAGATAGGGAAACTTGGAGGGTAAATGAGTAGTCCTTTGGCTGCTCCTTCATCATCCGTTTCCCGTAAAATTAACATAAATTTTTAACAACAATCGGCTCAAAATATCTAACACCGAGTAGTCCAGTGGGCACTCATTAAATATAACATGAACATATATATATTGTAAGGATAAAGAGAGGGAATGGGTAGCGGGGAAAATTACGAAATCGTTGCAACAGTTAAAATGAATAACCATCGGAAAAGATTAATCCGAACGACCAAAATCATGAAAATAATGTTTTTAAATAAGAAGTAAATAAATTATGTTAAATTGAAACGGAAAATATGGGCAGAACGCTGCGCAACTTTTCGAATTAACATAAATACTTTATCGAAAACCGGAAAGATACAGATGGATTACAACTAAATTTTTATACAAGAAAAATATTTTATAAAGCTGAGGAATTATGAAGGATCCCTAGTAAAAACTTGACAATAACAATGATAATAGTAAGGATAATGGTAATTATAATAATAATAATAATAATAATAATAATAATAATAATAATAATAATAATAATAATAATGATCATAATCAGGATAATAATAATAGTAATAATGATAATAGTAGTAATATAATAAATGTAATGATAATTATATAGTAATAAAAATAATAATAAAGGTAATAGTAGTAACAATTAATAAAGGTAATACATATAATAGTATCAATGATAAGGCTAGCAATAATAAGTAATAAGGAATGTGAGGAGTTAAAATTAAAATACTAAATTAAATTAGTTCACGATTAAAATTTGTAAAGTTTTAATTGAAACTTAAATTATTTTAAGATATTAAAATTGAAATGATAATTGAAATTTTAAAATAAAATAATTTTTAATAAAATTGAAATTCAAGTATGAATGCAATGGTATGTTGATATTTGGTTGAAATTAAAATTTAGAAAATGTCCCAAGAATATTTGTTTATATAATCAGATTGTATGAAATATAATTTGGATTTAATAGTCTTAGTAATTTATTTTGATGACTGAAGAATTAAATGTTATAGCTTCTAACATGGCGACCATTCCAACGGATCTGCTTATTGGAAGATTACTTCCAGAAAAATTCCACAGAGGAGATGACCTCGAATTATTTATCAAAGAATGTCAGAGGTTCTTTGAAATAACGAAGACACCAGTGAAGACACAAATGGTACTAGTTATTACACTTCTGGACAGGACTTTGATTGAAGAATATGAAGCCGCAGAAGGTAAAACCGTTGAACAGAAATTAAGAGCAGCTTTTCATCGACCAACGTCATTGATTGATGACTTAAGAGAAGCCTTGAACTACGAGCAAGGTAACGATTCGGCGGAAATATTTATAGAGAAAATATCAAAAATGACTAAAAAATTGGCCTCACACACTTGGAATGAGGAAGAAATTCAGAAATGTTTATTGACACAGTGTGTAAGAGATAAAGAAGTCAGGAAAGAAATCGAAATGAAAGATCTCAAAACGGCGGAACAAATTAAAGAAACTATAAAGAAGATAGAAAAAGTTAACAAGGTTATTGAACAAGTAAACACGGTGAGATCAATACGACCTACAACTGGGGGAAGAACTTATAGAGATGTAGTACAAGTTGGAGCCACGAAGAGAGAAATCAACGAATGGAAACCAGAGACAAGAGTTAAAGTGATAGAATGCTGGACGTGTCAAAAACCGGGACACAGTAGCAGAGAATGTAATATAAAAAGAAGATTTCAATGTTATGCATGTGGTGTTGAAGGTCACATACGAAGAGAATGCCCAACAATCAAATGTCATAGATGCAATGCACGAGGACACAAAGAAAGAGAGTGCTACACAAATATGGAAAGATGAAATCAAGGAAGAGATCGAGACCAAAGGAAGATGTCAGGAGGAAGAATTCAAAGAAATACCTATCAACAAAGGGAAGATATGTATCAACCAAGGAACGTACATCAAAGACAATGGGGAAACCAACAATATAACAGAAAAGATATTGCAGCTATCGAGTCTGATGATGAGATGATGAATACAAAACAGTCAAGCCAGCCAGACGAGTATAACAGGGAGAATGACCCAAACGAGCACGCTCCGTCAAACGGGACATTGATCGGAGCAATTTACTAAGTAAGATTGATTTCAACCAAAGAATGAATGCTAACGGTATGTGTAATTTAAGTATGGATGATGATTGTATGATTGATAAAGATTGTAGTGTTTTTGAACGTGATATTAATAATAATAGTAGTGTAGAAATTAAAAAGTCGAATGATAAGGAAAGTCAGAAAAAATTTAAAGAGGAGTGTAAAGTAAATGAAGTAGTAAAACACGAGGAAAGAACGATAGAGAAAATTTACAAATTCCTAAAGAAAAATGGAGACGTGTGTATTAATGAAATTGTAGAAGATACTAGAGAGCAGAATATTTTGTCAGTAGAAGAACAAAAAAGTCCAGTAATAACATATAATATAATGCAAGGTAGACCGAGTACAACACTGGATATCCAAGGGCGGAAAGTAGATTGTTTATTGGATACAGGAGCGCGAATTAATGTGATGGCTAAATCTGTAATTGATCGATTAGAAAATATCGAAATATTAGAAACAAGGGAATCGCTAAGATGTGCAAACAACAGTAGATTAGAAACTATGGGTAAACTAAACATCAATGTTAAAATGGGCAGTATGGAAAGAAATGTAACATTCATTATAGTAAAGAATTTAATACCAGAAATTATTGGAGGAGTAGAACTACAAAGGTTATTTGGTATAGAATTGAAATGTATACTAGAAGAACATGAAAAACGTAGTGATTTCATTTGCGAAATAGAAGCTAGATTCGGGCGGATTATAACAGATGAAGAAAGATTACGTCATGCCATCGACGTTTTAAAAGTTACCGGAAATAAGAGACTGCTAGAAATATTTCAGGCAAACAAGAATGTTTTTATGGCAGATAAATGGGACATTGGGTGTACCAATCTGATAAAACATAAGATCATCACGAAAGGAGAGCCAATAATGATTAAACCGAGACGTCAGCCAATAAATTTGGAAGACAAGATTGAGGAAGCAATAAAAAATCTAGAAAACAACGGAATAATTAGGAAGTGCAATTCACCGTGGAACACACCTTTAGTTTGTGTATGGAAGAAAGAGAAAAAAGACATCAGGCTTTGTCTAGACTTCAGACAATTAAACAAGATAACAGAAAGACAAGCATTTCCAATGCCAAATGTAGATGAAATTTTAGACATCCTACACGGATCCAGATATTTTAGCTCAATCGACTTGGGAAATGCTTATTACCAAGTGAAGTTAGATAAAGAATCTCAAGAGAAAACAGCATTCTCAACAAAAGAAGGACAGTTCTGTTTTAACAGGATGCCGTTCGGTATTGCAGCGGCACCAGGAACATTTCAAGAATTAATGACGAAAGTATTGAAAGACTTGTGGAAAGATGGAGTGATGGTATATTTAGACGACATCCTAATATTCACAAAGACAGAAGAAGACCATTATAACATATTTGGAAAAGTCCTAGGGAAGATCGCAACAGCAGGACTAAGATTGAACCCCGAAAAATGTCAAATATTTAGAAAAGAAGTGAAGTTTCTGGGACACATAATAAATAAAGACGGCATACAAACAGATAATACTAAAATAGAAGCAATACAATCATTTCAAAAACCAAAATGTGTGAAGAATCTGAGGAGCTTTCTGGGTATCTGTAACTATTATCGACGGTTCATAAAAGACTATGCAAAGAAGGCAAGAGCACTAGAAAGTATATGCGGAAAAAACAATGAGAAAATAAGATGGACAGAGATGTGTGAAAAGGCTTTCGGGGAAATGAAAGAAGCATTGATAACCGCCCCAGTATTGGTATTTCCAGATTTCAGAAAAGAATTTATATTAGACACAGACGCGAGCTTCGATACTATTGGAGCAGTTCTTTCGCAAAAGGATGAAAAAGGACATGAACATGTCATCGCATATGGTTCACATGCGATGAGCAGCCACGAAAAAGGATACTGCATTACCAGAAAAGAATTATTGGCAATATACTATTTTTGTAAACATTTCAACCACTACTTATATGGTAAGAGATTCGTACTGAGAACGGACCATAAAGCTATTACGTTTATGGTAACAACGAAGAAACCAATAACGGCTCAATTCCAGACATGGATCAACTATTTAAGCAGTCTGGATATTAAAATGGAATACAGGAAAGGAACAAGCCATACAAACGCGGATATGCTATCCAGGAAAACATGCGGAACATGTGTACAGTGTATGATGGAACTCGAAGACGCAAAAACCGGCAAAATTAAAACCAGAATATTAACAGTAACAGCAGAAGGCGGATATAACAAGTGGCAAAATGACAATATGGAGGTCCAAGAAATAAAGAATAAGTTAGAAAATAAAGATTGTAAGTTCATAATGGAAAACAACACGGTACTAACTAAACAAGGTAAAATATGGATACCGTCAGATAATAGACAGAGGATGATAAAAGAAGTACACGTATTGCTGTGCCATGCAGGTGCACAGAAAGTAACAAAATATATCCAGAACAACTGCGACATGGAAAATCTAGCAACGGAAGTAAAAAAGGTAATTGAGAACTGCGAAAGATGTCAGAAAATGAAAACGATAACAACCAAGACAAAGGAGGAAACTCAAACAATAAAGAGTACAGAACCATTCGAGAAGATATATATGGATATATGTGGGCCATTGAAAGAAACGTTCAACAAAAAGAAATATATTTGCGGAATCATTGACCACTATAGTAAATACATCTCATTAACGGCCATAAACAAGCAAGACGAAAGAACAATTAGTGAGACGTTATTAAATAAATGGATATTAAAGTTTGGAGCGCCAAAAGAACTTCATGTAGATTGTGGGAAGAACTTTGAAGCAAGAAGCATAAAAGAACTAGCAAAGACAGCTGGCATTGAATTAATTTTCTCAAGCCCATATCACCATAACACGAATGGTATTATTGAAAGACAATTCAGAACAATCAGAGAGTATATTAACGCGTCATTGAATGAAGGAGGAAGGAAAAACTGGGCTGATATAGTGCCAGAAATAGAATATACGTTAAATGCAACAGTTCAAAAAACAACGGGAGTAAGCCCAGCAGAGATTATATTTGGGAGGAAGATCGACAGAATGAAATGGTACTCGAATAAAGAAATAAATAGAGAAGATATGGAAAAGAGAATAGAGGATAAAACACTAAAACCAAAAATAAGCAAAACAGTGAGAAATTTTGAAATGGAAGATGTGGTCTTGATCAAACAAGAAATTCGAAATAAAGACGATGCAAGGTGGGAAGGGCCGTACAAAGTGATAAAGAAAATACATGAACGGAGCTACTTACTTAAGGATCAAAATGGGAAGATGGTAGTCAGAAATGTTGAGAAGATCAAACATTTTAAAAAAGGGGGATGTGAGGAGTTAAAATTAAAATACTAAATTAAATTAGTTCACGATTAAAATTTGTAAAGTTTTAATTGAAACTTAAATTATTTTAAGATATTAAAATTGAAATGATAATTGAAATTTTAAAATAAAATAATTTTTAATAAAATTGAAATTCAAGTATGAATGCAATGGTATGTTGATATTTGGTTGAAATTAAAATTTAGAAAATGTCCCAAGAATATTTGTTTATATAATCAGATTGTATGAAATATAATTTGGATTTAATAGTCTTAGTAATTTATTTTGATGACTGAAGAATTAAATGTTATAGCTTCTAACAAGGAACATTGTGGTTATAATAGGGATAAGAGTAAGAGAGACACTGTGTGAATATTTAACATAACAAAGGGTGCACAGGCCAAAGAATAATCATCAACACGGACAACGATAAGAAGGACTATGGGAATGGACATAACAATGAATGATATGAGAGTATAGGTTAACATTTGACAGAGATAGGAGAATAATGGGAACTAAGAATTGAAATCGAGCACAGACCCTCTATCGGCAGCTCGTTGGACCCATGGATCGTTCGGTCAATTATAGCATTAGCAATAGCACTCACTTTTTGCGGACGATCTACCCACCCGAACACAGTTCCAACGTTGCTTAGCAACGGGTGCCGAGTGGTAAGCGAAAGAATATTTGTATGGGGTTGTCTGGGTAACAATCATATAGTTTCAAAAAATCAACACCCAGAAACCCACCATTATTTACCTAAGGTTAACTTACAAAAAGAGTCTACTGAATATTTATCTAAACGCACTAGCTAAGTTGTCCTGGTTCGTTACCACTACATTGGTATTCAAGGATTAGCATTATATGAGCTATCAATAATTAAAGAACTAAGATTTTTCGAATTTAATGATTTATTTTAAGAAATGAACTTTTTATTTTCGTATTTGATTTTTGGGACAAGAGTTTGAATCGAACATATGTCGATCCCGAGCATATGAATGCTCTTGCCGTCCGGCCGGACTTCTGTTAGAGTCCTGCATGTCTTTCGGTAGTAATCCTCTAGGGATTACTACATCAATGGGCATTGTAGGCTCTGTGAACACGGGGTCGTCCAATTCATAGGATACGCAGTAGGATGGAGCATATCCGTCGGTGCTGGGGATTCTCCCGGCAGCAATATCGGCGTTTATCCTGGCCAGGCGCCGTTTAGCCATAGCTACCTGTCAGTTCGTTTACCGTTGATAATGTTCGAGGTGAGCCAGTGTGAATTCCGCACGTTGTCGGATTTCGCGGGCTGGATTGCGGCCTGGCTCCTTCTTGATAGCCACGTACGGAAGATCTGTTTCCTCGTAGTCGTTAAGACGACCTTCTCTGGATTCTCTCACAAGGGAAATCGAAAATCCCGAGTCCCACATTGCATGTCTGCACCTAGCGGCTAATCGTGCTGGAAAACGCATCGTAATCCGGGACGCATCGATCCAAGACTCGTCTATAAAAATGAATTATAATGTACATGATTCTCGAATGATTCTAAATTAATGAAAGATTTTGTGACTTCCGTGTAAAATCTTATCAGATCTCTCGATTTTGTTAGTAACTATCGTAATGTTGGAAGTATTTATGCTACATTTGGGGGGGGGGGTGATATATGGTCAAGGGATCCTGGCGATTAGGTCTCATCCACAGTCATCTGACTTGACCCTTATGATGTCTCTATCGAACGATTAGTAATACGGGAATTGTTTATCAAGGCCTTTGGCCCCGTTTCCTCACCGAAGCTTGTGTATAAACCAATACTAATATCGCTTACTTATATCTTAGGCGTCGATTGTATTTAAAGAGTTGCAAAGCTTAGTGCGTGCGCTAATTAGTTTCGATGTAAAATTACATTACGCATTAGTAACAAATCTTCCAAAAATCATTTTTTAGCATGATAAATTCTCCCATAAAACTGTTACTCGCTCTTTCCAACTCGAATTCCTCGGTATGCTTTCCTCGGTAGATTTCTGAAGTTTGTTTCATTCCAATCCGGACATCGTATATAATTTTCATGGACGAAATAGTTAAAGAAAATTTTATTAAACAATGCGATTATACCTTCATATCTTTTTTCTATCCCCCTTGCTGGTTCCTCCCATTTGTCTTCTCGTCGCTGAGTACAGCTGTCCTTTTTCATCTTCGGAGTCATGAGTAGTTGTTCCTTTCGTGCATTCATTTCTCGTTTGTGTTTTGTTGAAACAGTAAATATCCAAATCTGAATATGACTGACTATATATATCTCTTCATGTCAGCATGTTTATTCATTGATATTGATCGGAATAATTTCTCTGCCCTCGGTGACGTGGCATATCGATTTTTCTCTCGTTTTCTTGTTTTGTTGCAGAGAGTATTGATCATACACACCTTCTTCAATGTTCATTGTTTGCTGACATGTCCAATTCATAATCGCTCGAATAATCGGTGGGTTTATATTTGTTCATTCATTATAAAGTTGCTCATTTTTTTGTCATTATATTCCACTTTCCTGATTATTCTATTCAAGGCAAATTCTGGTAAGTATTCTTTTCATTTTTACTCAGTAAAGTATGCTTGACAGTTCTCAAGTCAGTTTACTGCCGTGGTCCTTCACAATCTCGTACTCAATACGACGTCCATGTACTCGGGCTTCCCGAATAGTATCGATGATTATGATTATCAGATGCCTACTTGCAGTGTTTTGGATGAGAAAATCGATTGTCTGGGATCAAACGGTGTATTTATGAAGCATAATGTCTCAGACTATTTTCGGTCAAATCTTTATGTTATTTTGTTATTTTTATGTTTATTTCGTGCTGATCTTGGTGCATCTTGTTATTATTTTAATTTATTTTTAAGTTTTTGATTTTATATTTTAATTATATCTTTCTCCATTTTAAGGTTGTTGAATTGATGTTTATGGGTCTGATTTTAACTCTGCCTGTTATATTTGCGTGCTATTTCCAATTCATTTAAACAAAACTCAGTGCTGGCCCAACAATAATTTTGGAATATTCTGGAAAATTCCTTGTTTTACCGTATCAAAAAACATACACACGAACAATCGTGGTATATAAGGCAATACTGGTCGAGCAAAAAACACTCTATTTTTACACTCTTACTCTCTTTACTTTTTGCTTATCTATTTATTTTGGTATTTCTACAAATTTTGGAAACAATGTAAATACTTGTTCTTTTTATAATGTTATTATTTTATTGGGAATTTTATTTAAATGATAGGGTTTATTATTAATTATGACAACATGTTTTTCTTTTATGCATATGTTACGAAAAATAAAGTTTGAGTTAAAATAATTTTCTTTATTTTATTTATCTTATTTTATATCCACAATGATTTTATTTTTAAACCCTTTTATTATCGAACCTCCATTGCAAGAACGAAATTAAAAATTTTTTTACCTTTTTAACACACTACCCATACAAGTGAATAAAATGAGATTTTTGGTACCCCGGATCGAACCGGTGGTTAGCGGGGAACCCGTGGTGAAGGCAGTAGCTGGAACCGCTCAATATTTTCCCTTCCTAAATCCTATCGCCCAACCCTCGAAAGAGTAGTGTTGAGGTCCTGGGAAAGGTCTAAATATAAAGGCTAACAAATGACGATGAAAAACATATACAGAAGTTCATTTAGACGAAACGAATCAAAAATCCACTATACGGTGAACTACAAACAAAAAGCAACTCACTAGTTTACATAAATTTAAGTTAGAGAAATAATCGAATAATTGTGAATTTTAGTAGACATTTTTAATTAGCACCTCGCGACTGACCACAAACGACCATATCCAATAAAGATCAGTTTAAAGTAAGACTTAGATTGCATGTTCGTTCAGACATATTCAGGTTTTCTAATATCATTATTTTTGTTATTATAAAATTTTGGTATTACTACCCTAAATGACTGAAATAAATGTTGAATTTTAAAAATTTCATATTTACCTTGAAACAGGGGTCGCCAGACGAGTTATATAAGTTAAACCCATTTTCCCAAATTCCATACCAACTTTCATCGGTTTCTTAAAATTTCTAGTAAAAATCATAATCATTACTATTAATAACAGTATTAGTACCATTATCATCGAAATTAATATTTTATAATTCCCAACTCACCCTTAATAGTATTGACACTCTCTGTATTATTATTCATACCCTATATAATTCTAACAACCCAATTTATCTTACTAAGGCTCTTCGGACCAATTATTATCATTAAAGGCATTAATATTTCTATTACCATTGATAAAATGATTGTTATCATTAGAATTATTTACATCTTTATTATTATTATCCTTATTAATATAATGGTTACTATTATTAATATGTATATTATCATTATTATTGTTATTAACGTTATCAGTACCATCATCATTATTAATATTATCACTACTATATTATTATCATTATTATTGTTATTAACGTTATCAGTACCATCATCATTATTAATATTATCACTACTATATTATTATCATTATTATTATTATCATTATTATTATTATTATCAATATTATTATCACGACTGTTATTATTAATATTATTATAGTCATTAGTATTATTATTATTATTATTATTATTATTAATGATTTAATTATTGATATTATTATTATGATTAATATTATTATCGCTATTTTTGATTACCTAATCTTGATTACTTAATTATGTAATCATGATAATTCGAGATTAATTACGTCATTATGTAATTTAATCCGTCATCGGTAGGAGGGGCTACTGGGACTATTATGTGTGGAGGCAGTGTGCTTATAACTACCTACTCGTCAGTTTATTTTATATCTATATATTTATTTTCTTTGAAATTTATATGTAATTTTTTTTAAGTAAATTATGAATTTTTAGCAAAATAAATTTATAATTAAATAAATTATAAAAGTAATTGTATTGTAAATTATTTTAAAAGATAAAGAAATGAAAAAGATGAAAGAAATTTTTCAAAAATAAATTTTACACAGAATAAATTTAAAATTAAAAGAATAAATTTTAGCTATCAAAAGTTTGTCAAATGTGAAATTTTAAAGCAAAATTAATTTAAATACACCTTTTAGGATAAAAGTTTCAGTAAAATAAATTTTAAAATGAAATAATTTTTTTAAGCAATTCTATTTGAAATAAGAATTTCAGATAAAATTGGAAGTAAAATAATTTTAATAGATAAAACTGAAATAAGATTTTTAAGACAGAATTTTACACTGAATAAATTGAACTAAAGCAAACAAAAGTGGAATTTTAGTTAATTTAAGCAATACATTTTAAAATGTGAATAAGCTAACTAAAACTCAACGTATATATAAATATTAGTGCTTGATATAATTCGAAATGAAACAATAAAATAAACAATAAAACTAGTAAAATCAATGAAAAACAAACAAAAACAATACAATTGCAAAATTAATGAAACTTAATCAAAATATAAAATTATTTACAGGGAAAACATACATGATTGAACAATAAATCTTGAGACTAACACCGATATAATAATAGAAATTTAGCGAGTGGACCCTAGAGAAAGTTAAAATCAAAAAAAACTATCTAATTAAAATTAATTTTATTCTCTAGTGTCGAACATAAAGCATGAAAACAATCGAGTTGTATGGGTAGCCCAGGAAAATATTAAAATGAATTTATTTAAATTTTCGATAAGTGTCGATTACGATGCCGAACTATTGTTTTATTTTGGAATTGATTACATCAGAACTTTGGGATCATTGGTGTAAACTAATTAAAATATTTTTTTTCGAGATGATATAAAAACTGTGCTATGTAGAAGTTAATTGCCAAAGAAACGTTATAGATTACCAGTTGTTGGGCCAGCACACAAATAGCCTTGAGAATTGTTTAAATACATCAGTAATACAGCACGAAAACCCAGCACAAAGATAACTTAAAATACAATATACAACACCAACTAAACATTTTAAAATCTGAGAGAATATAAATAAATATAAAATCAAAACCATAAAAGTAAAATAAAATAAATACAAAATTCATCAAGAACCTAAAAATAACATAATAACAAGAAAATTTGACCGAAAAACGACAATTTATATAAAAGTAAAAGAAATTTAGTGAATTAAATAAGTAAAAATAAAATATTTTTGGTTAAATAAATCCAATTAAAAATTTTAAAAGTAAATTGCCAATTTAAATTAAGAAAATAATAAAAATTTAATTTAGATAACACAAATAATTTCAAGGTCGAATTTTGTTTAATCGCAATAAAATTAACACGCAAGGTTAAGGCCAAATTGTAAGTATAAATACTGATGTGTTTTCACAAATTTTCAGTTTTATTTTTCGGAGAGAAAATTTTCAATTTTAGTGGTAACTTAGTTACAAAATTAGTTGATGTGCGTAACTAGTCGAGAGCCGTGCATTCAGGCAATTAACACGGGTAAGTGTTTTGTCTGAACACGACCACTCTCGGCTAGTGTATAATTATTGATTAAAATTTTAGATTGGAATTAAATTTATGGAATATACGCAAATTAAATTTATGGAATTTTATGATATGAATGTAGAATTTATATGAAGAATATATGATTTTGCCTCGGAACTTTTATCGAATTTAGACGGTAACATTTAATTTTTATTTTGTGGCCCACAGCCAAAACAAACTGCAAGTAATTAAAATCACACATAATCTATCGAACCGTGTAAGTACGTGGAATATCGCCAATGATTCGTGCCCGTGAAGGCTCCGGAGTGCGGAACGCAGGAGTTGGAACGTCAATATTATCCGTCGATAGGCGAAATTGGAGGGTAAATGAGTAGTCCTTTGGGTACTCCTTCATCATCCGTTTCCCGTAAAATTAACATAAATATTTAACAACAATCGGCTCAAAAGCTCTAACACCGAGTAGTCCAGTGGGCACTCATTAAATATAATATGAACATAAATAGATCTTAAGGACAAAAAGGGGGAATGGGTAGCGGGGAAAATTGCGAAATCTATGGAACAGTTAAAATGACTAGCCATCGGAAAAAGAATAATCCGAACGACCAAAATCATGAAAAATAATGTTTTAAAATAATATATAAGGATTTAATAAATTATGTTGAACTGAAACGGAAAATATGGGCAGAACGCTGCGCAAATTTTTGGAAATAGTTAAAACATTTATCATAAAAACTGTAAAATAAGGGCGGAACGCTGCTCAAATTTTCCGAATCAATCAAAATACTTATAGAAAATAGTAAAGTAAAAGTTGAATGTTGTTCAATTGTTAGTATTATATTCTCTAGGAATCAAAAAATAAGGGCGGATCGCTGCTCAAATTTTCCGAAGTAATTAAAATACTTATTGAAAATAGTAAGGTAAAAGTGGAACGCGTAAAATAAGGGCGGAACGCTGCTCAAATTTTTCGAATCGATGAAAATACTTTATCGAAAACTACAGAATAAGGATAAAACCGTAAAATAAGGGCGGAACGCTGCAAAAATTTTTCGAATTAACATAAATACTTTATCGAAAACCGGAAAAATACAGATGGAGAACAACTAAATATTTATACAAGAAAAATATTTTATAAAGCGGAGGAATAATGAAGGATCCTTAGTAAAAACTTGATAATAATAATGATAATAGTAAGGATAATGGTAATTATAATAATAATAATAATAATAATAATAATAATAATGATCATAATCAGGATAATAATAATAGTAATAATGATAATAGTAGTAATATAATAAATGTAATGATAATTATATAGTAATAAAAATAATAATAAAGGTAATAGTAGTAACAATTAATAAAGGTAATACATATAATAGTATCAATGATAAGGCAAGCAATAATACGTAATAGGGAACATTGTGGTTATAATATGGATAAGAATAAGAGAGACACTGTGTGAATATTTAACATAACAAAGGGTGCACAGGCCACAGGATAATCATCAAGACGGACGACGATAAGAAGGACTATGGGAATGGACATAACAATGAACGATATGAGAGTATAGGTTAACCTTTGAAAGAGATAGGAGAATAATGGGAACTAAGAATCGAAATCGAGCACAGACCTTCTATCGGCAGCTCGTTGAACCCATGGATCGTTCGGTCAATTATAGCATTAGTAATAGCGCCACTTTTTGCGGACGATCTACCCACTAGAACACAGTTCCAACGTTGCTTAGCAACGGGTGCCGAGTGGTAAGCGAAAGAATATTTGTATGTGGTTGTCTGGGTAACAACCATATAGTTTCAATATCAACACCCAGAAACCCACCACAGTCAAATAACAAACAATCTAAAGGTTGGTTATAATAAAAAGAAAAGAACATACATATTAAATTAAAAATATTTGAGTTCGGAAAAAGCAATTTTTCCCTGGGTTACTTGTACATATCAAATAATTAGTTAACGAAAAAAACTGTAAATAGATTGAATTTTGTGTTGAAAACCAATAAATTCATCCCGTTTGTTCTTTTATTTGATACAATGAACCACGAGGATCCAGAAATTAACTGACTTGTTAAATAATAATAATCCAACAAACGTTTTGATTTTAACATTGGTTTTAGTAGAAAATTTTGGAACTTATTATAAGAATTGATTGAGCAATATTTCGTGAACTAAAAATTAAATGTTTTAAGTTGACATTTTGTATAATTTGTATGTAACGATTTATTTTTAAAATTAACTCTTCGTATAATTTATTTTAAAATAGATTTATTAAAATTTGACAAAACGTTTAACACTGGAAACTTTATTTAAAGTAGATTTTTAAGTCTTGACAATTAAATAATAACTTTTGAAAATGAAATTAAATCAATGACTTCTAAAGATTTTTGTCAGAGTTTTAAGTATTAAAAATTAGGTAATAGATAGAGTCAGCAAATATAAATCTAATTTACTTAAGTCGTAAATTATTATTGATTGAAGCCATTAAGTGAACAAATACATGAATTATAGGGTAAAATTAATAAATTTGATTGACGAAGATAAAGTAAATCTAAAATAAAACATCGTGAAAGAATGTATCAGATTAAAATTAAACAGATATTTTCATGTAAAAGTAATTCTACACAGTGAACCAGTGTTTAACTTAAATAATTCTGTTAAGATTCTTAATGACATTACCTAAAATTTACAATTAAAATAAGTATTAGAATTCGTAGTTGTACATAAGTGATTTATTTATATCAATCAGTTGAATTGTCAATGAACCAATTTCTCAAATTATAAAATTTTTATAAGCAATTACGTAACTAATATATTTACATTAGTACTTTTATTTTTGAATTTTATTCTGCGAATAATAAGATTATTTTGAAATAAGGTAATTATTCAAAATTATTTTCATTATAAATTGAAATATCAAATATAGTTATTTGACAGGTTTAAATTATAAATTCTTTTTATAATAATATAGTTATTAAACTTCAAAATGATAATTGCTTATTTTACTTTTAGCTTCTTTGTAACACAATGTTTAATTATTATTATTTTTACAAAGAAAATTTCAATTTATTTTATCAATTAATTTTTAGTGGTGACACAAATTATTAATATAATACTTAATTGAATATAAATTATAGATTCTTTACACAAAATTAGTAGACAATAATTATATTTTTCATTTTGAATTTTACTCAAACTAATTTATTAAAAGAAATTTAAATTTTTGATGTGACTATCATATTTTATTGATATATCTTGATATGAATCTTTTCCACCTAACTATAGTAACCTATGTTATTAAATTTTATTTTAAAAATTTAGTTTTCAAATATCTTAGTTACATTTTATTCAATTTATTTCTTTGTATGGAATCAACAAAGAACTTATTGCATAAGTATGTTTTTTGAAAAATTAATCGATGTGAAATAAATCAATAAGTAATTTCATTTTGTACTTTACTCAAAAAAATTTATTAAACAGTTAATTTCCCGATATATATATCATTGATTTATTTTGATATTAATCTTTTACATGTGACTATTGCAACCTGTGTTATTAAATTTGATTTTCAAACATAATATTTATAATTTATTCAATTTAAATTGATTAAAAATTTTAATTTGGATGTAATTTTTAGTATAAACAATCGATTTTAATTAGTATAAACAAATGATTTTGAGGTATAAACAACCAATTATTATTTAAATTATTATTAAAATATTATCATAAGTAAGTTTACTTTTTTATGTATATTTAATTTACTATTTTTTTAGTGAATAATTGCAATACATATAAGTTTTACGTAGCTATCAGTCACGAAGATGTTCACTACTGTGAGGTTGTTACATCATCATATTTCAAGATAAATGATTTTGGTTTCCATGGTTATGTGTGTCCAGAATGTCTCACGATAACATCTGGTAGATGGTCAATGTTTTTACAACATCACGGGCATCACCTCAGAATATTCGGAGAATCTAAACGTAGTATAGTTGCCAAAAGTAAGTGTATGTATAATGTAACAAACTATTAACCTTTTTTAGTATTGGCAAAGAGGACAACCCTTCAAGACGTTTTGCATATTGATAAATATGATACAAGTAATTTTTTGATAATTTTTAATGATGTTTAAATTAATAAATGTTAGATACTTTTAATATTCAAGATTCGAGATCGATTAATGAAAGAAATGAATATAAAAATGGTAATTTTTTACTTTTATTTAAATTATTAATTATTTTAAATTTAGATGATTTAAATATTGACATTGAAAACATGGATCAAACATGAAACAAATTATGACGAGCTTGAAAATATCTCTACTGTGAATGTTAAATGTGAGTTTTTAGTTATTACAATCAGAATTATTTAACTTTTTCATGTTTCAGGTAATCTTTATTCGAGGTATTGTCAATCTACAACCCATGATAACAACTGCCACAATAAAATGAATTGATATTATCAAGTTAATAATTATTATAAATGTCCTGTATGCCAGACACAAACCTATGACCCGTACCTTAAATTTTATAATTTAAAAATATAAAAATATAATTAATATAATATAATTAAAAATATAATTAATTATAATTAAAATTATATAAAAATCACTTGACTTAATTTTATACGGATAAAAAATCATTGTTTAAACGCAGTTTGAAACGAAAAAACGCCATAAAATCTGAAATATTTGAAAAAATATTTATTAAAGATGATTTACAAATTGAACTAGGGTTAAGTGACATTATTATTGAACCAGAAATTGAATATGATTTACTAAGCTCACATCGAATTATAAAAGTGAACATCGGAAGATATGATGTTAAGGAAATAGTTCTTCCATCTTCTCTTTTGGAAAAATAAAAAATTACATTAAATGAAATGAAACATTCAAAAGTTCAATTTGGAGTCCAAATAGAATTTAAAAAAGATTGGGAACTCAAAGTAGTTAGTATATCAAATCGCGCTGCTTCAGTGACTACGACTTTTCTCGATGAGGGTATAAAGAAAATTAATGAAAAGAATGTTGAACGAACAGAATTAGGAAGTAGTTGGAAAAAAAACCGAATAATAGAAGTAAATTTCAAGGTAACAGAAGTTTTGAATATATCTAACCTACCTGGACATAGTTATATTCCCACACCTAAAGCTTTTTTAGGTAAAAAGGCAATAGTTAACGTACAAAATAATGATAATTTATGTTTCATATATAGTATTTTGGCTGTATTGAAATCTAATAAAATCAAGAAACATAGAGATAGATCAACAAAATATTTACCGTATTAGAATGACTTGGTATACTACCCTAATGATATACCAATGAAACTGTGTGATATTCCATCTTTTGAGAAGAAAATTCCTGGTTTAGCAATTAATGTAATGATTTATAATAATGACAATCATGAGGATAATGAAGAACTTGTAATGAAGCATCCATATTAAAATATAATTCACCGAACAAAACAAACTGGAGTGGATCTAATTTATTTATTATTGATAAAAGATGGTGAAAATATCATTATACAGCAGTAACTAATCTATAATCCTTGATAAATTGTCATAAAAACAATGATTGTAATGTTCGAATTCGTTTCAAATGGTGTGAAAATTGTTTAAATGGATTTTGTAAGCCAAAAGCATTTAAAAACACCAAGATATATGTAAGAAATCAGTTGGGTACTACGCTTTATACATTACCAAAAGATAAAGATAAATATTTGGAGTTCAAAAAGTGATCAAAAATGATAACACCTCCGTTCGTTATCTATGCAGATTTTGAATTTATTTTATCAAAAGATGACATTTATTTTCAAAAACATTTACCAATTTCTGCTGGACTCTTATTAA
This sequence comes from Schmidtea mediterranea, assembly GCA_022537955.1. Classification (NCBI taxonomy): domain Eukaryota; kingdom Metazoa; phylum Platyhelminthes; order Tricladida; family Dugesiidae; genus Schmidtea; species Schmidtea mediterranea. The sequence continues at coordinate 80,347,311 of CM039681.1, forward strand.
TCAACAATTTCACTGGAATGACAAGTTACCATCATTTCATTGGTCAAAACTGCGTTTATGGATATTTGAAGAAGGTCTCAGATATAGGAACAAACATTGTGCTACCATATTATAAAGAAGAAGGGGAAAAGTTAATGTTACCACTTACTTTTGACGAAGAATATTCATTTGATAATTGTGAATATTGTTATTTGTGCAATAAGAATATAGTAGATAAGGTTAGAGACCATGACCATTTTACAGGAAAATATATTGGTCTTGCATGTAAAAGCTGTAATGTTAATAGGAGCATCAAAGAATTATTACCTGTAGTTTTTCATAATTTTCGGGGTATGACTTACATCATATCCTTAAGTATGGAATAAATCAATTTCCAAATTGGAACCTATCATGTTTTCCAATTAGTAGTGAAAAATTCTTATCTCTTATGGTATATGTTGGTAAGCTTAGAATACGTTTTATCGACTCTTACCAGCTTGTTAATGACTCATTAGCTAAGGCTGTGAAAACTTTGACTAGTTTACCTTTACCGAGATCTGTTTTAGTGGTACCATTGTTAATGAAAAGGGTATTTTTCTTAAGACTTTGCCACTAGTTTAAAGGTCCTTGAAACTACTTATGAATTGCCTCCAATCTGGAAAGGAGTGAGTGAAGTTGAATATGAGAAAATTCAATTAATTTGGACTGAAACTAAATATGTGAATTTGCTTGACTATATGATGATATACTTGAAACTCGATTGCTTTCTTTTAGCTGATTTTTCCAACAATTTCGGTCGAAAAAGATAAAAGATTAGAGCCTTTGAATTATTTTGGTATTCTTGGAATGCCTTGGAGTTCTGCGTTAATAACTTTAGATAAACCAATTGAACTGTTGCAAGACATGGGAATTTTTATAATGTTTATGAAGGTGGTATTCGTGGTGGTCTTACATTTGTTAATAATCATTTTGTAAAAACAGATGAAATCACAGAGTTGCTTTATATTGATATTAATAATCTTTATAGCTGGGCTTTAAGTCAAACTTTACCTTGTGGAGAGTTTAGTTGGATACTTGATAGTTTTGAGAATATATTATTTGAATATTTGTCTTTGAACCTTGAGTCGTTGTCTTATGTGTATACTCTTGAAGTGTATATTGAAATTCCTTTTAATCTTCACGATAAATTGAATGATTTTCCTTGCTGCCGAAAAAATGAAACCTGTGGGTCTAAAGTAGAAAAGTTGTTGTCGAATCATTACAGTAAAAAGAATTATGTTATTCATTGGATGTTGTTGAAGTTGTACTTGATTCTTGGTGTAAAAGTCACACATGTAAATAGAGCTGTAAGATTCAAACAGTCTCCTATTTTTAAAAATTACATTATTACCAATACAGAACTAAGAGCAAAAAGTATAAATACACTAGATACAAATTATTATAAGTTATTAAATAATAGTTTGTATGGTAAAACTGTCGAAAGCTTAAAAAAGAGAATGAATTTAAGATTATGTAATACAGAAAAGAAGATGATAACATATGCTGCCAAACCAACTTTTCAAAGAAGTATCAAAATTGCTGATGATTTAATTGCTGCTTTATTAAATCCTGATTCGGTATGTTTAGACCCACCAAGTTATATAGGTCAATCGGTCTTGGATTTGGCTAAACTTCGTATGTATGAACTCCAGTATAAGAACTTGGAGAAATATCGACATCAGCTTAACTGTGAGATCAATATTGTTGCTGGCGATACAGACTCTTTCTTTTAAGAAATAAAGCATTGTAAATTGGATATTATTTTGTCTAAAATGGTCAAAGACAATCTTTTATCCGTCTAAAAGTAAAGGAGAAGGTTATGATGAGTGGGTATTCCTTAAACCAAAATGCTACCGAAATGCCTTAAAGCTAAGGGAGTAACATTAAAAGATATAGAGTTAACACATAAATCATACAAAGATTGTTACGAGAAAAACTCTACCTTTTCAGTGCCTCAATTTCGTATTGGTACAAACAATCACCAACTCTATAGTTTTATAACTTCAAAGGTTGCACTAACAAACAAAGATGACTAAAGGGTTTGGGTAGAAAAGAATGTAAGTCTGGCATACAGTCATTATATGATAGAGAATGGTAATGAATAAACAGAATATTTTCTCACATATTTATCCAACAGCACATCGAACAGTTTATCAAATCGCACATTCACAACATGTCAACCAGCTCACCCGACAGCATCCAACCGCCTATCAAACCGCTCATCCAACAGCTCATTTAACAGTTCATTGAATTAATCAATGTATATTTACATATTTTTGTTCTCAGTAATTAGTTTTATAAATGCTGTGTTTATTTAATTTTTTTGAGGCGGGGGGCAACAAAAAAGTGAGCCAGATGGGATACATCTACCTACTGTTGATCATTTCTGAATTTGTCTCAAATGAGAATTCAGAAGACAAATTCGTTTCATCCACTTCCCCACCAATGCTATCCTCAGATATATTAAGGATAGACATTGATTGATTCTGTACATTTTCAATGATATCTTCATTCGTCATAATATCCCCACACAAGATTAACTTCACAATCCAGATAATCCGTAAACTCTCTCTGAAATTGGATATTAGCCGTAGGGAAATATAGTTTGTTTACGTTGCCTCAATAATATTTATTAATGGAATATTATCATCGTCATCATTGAAATCGCCATCATTGAAATCGTCATCATAGAATCCAGACTTCCTAAAACAGTTTTTGATTGTTGTAAGAGATGTCTACATCCCATATTTTCGAAATTCATTTTATGCAATCTAATAAGGTAATTTTGGGCCAATTTTCTTTTTTCTAAATAAACCTAAGGATTTCTTTTATTATTTCATTTCTGTAGTGCACTTTTAAGCATCTGATAATACCCATATCCATTGGTTGAAGAAGCGTTGTTAGGTTAGGAGAAAAGAATTCCAATCGGATATTATTTAGTTTGGATTTATGATCATCTTTTCTATAAGCTAAGAAATTATCAAAGAAAAACAAAACTTTCCGATTTTGCTTGCCAAATTCAACGTCCAATTTTATTAACCATTTAGCAAAAATGGATGAATTTATCCACGCCTTTTTGTTATAATCATAATTAACTGGCAGTGAATTGACATTTTTAAAACAACGTGTACGTCTTGACTTGCCAATAACCAACGGTTTATTTTTTTCGTTCCCTGACATATTAGCACAAAACATTATGGTTATTCTTTCCTTACTGTTCTTGTCTTTTTGACAGCCATCTCCTTGTGACACAAATGATTTTTCCGGAAGGCATTTAAAAAAAGACCGGTTTCATCCCCATTAAAAATATAATTTTCTTTGTAGATCCGAAAAAGCGGTTTCAATATAGTTTTAATTCAATTGTTTGCTACATTTTTATGGCAACCTGCTGCATTACCAGTCAAACAACGTCATTTTATTCCATTTCTTTTTTTAAACCATCGAGCCATCCATTACTAGCTCTAAATGTATCACAATTCAATGCTAATTCATATTTCTCGGCTTTCTTTTTAAGTATATTTCCATTTATAGGAATATTATTATTTTTGGCTTCTGAAACGAAGCAACTGACAGCACTATATACCATATCAAATTTTCCTATCCTCATTCTTTTTCTTTTTATAAAGAATTGATTATCATGTAGCACATTTTTTAATTTTGTTCTTACGGATTGCTGATATGTATTTGCTAGACAACGTACTTTTCTGCAACATTATTAATGCTTTGTCCATTGTCAATTTCTTGAATGGCAGATAGGTTTTGATTTAAAGTTAAGGTTTTGTATTTCGTATCATTTTGAAATCTTAATGATTTTTTAAAATTTAAATTAATTCTAAAAAATGACATCGTATTAAACGGTAGTTTGATTTGATTTTTTTATTAAAAAAATTCTAATTAAAGAGGGATCGATTTATTAAGGTAATCGAATTATCAATGTAATTTTTAATGAAAATATCAAATATTTTTATATCGATAAAAATCAAATTAAAGAGGAACATCGAATTAAATAAGTTATATCCGTATTATGATTATTAATATTATCTCTACTATTATAACCCTTATAATTATCATTGTCATTATACATATCATAATTTACCATCATTCTTGTAGTTGATACGATCGCCATTATCAATAATAATATTATCAAATTTATGGTTTATCTTTATCCTGATTGTTATAATTATTACTATTATTATTGATACCATTATTGTTACTCTTATTATCACTGTTAATTTTATTGCCACTATTAATATAGCAATTTGCCATTATTGTTATAATTGATACTGACATTGTATGTTATTATCACTCGTATTATTATGGTTATATGCCGTTACTAAGGGTCGTGGTGGTAGTTGTTGTTGTTGTCACCTCTGCTTCCATCTTCATTATCATTGACACTACCTCCTTAGCGCTGCCGTTGAAACTAGTATTCTGGTGTTAACTGAGTGTCATCAAAAATAATTCATTGGCCTTGCAGCCTAAAACTACAAAATCCTATTTCATCTAATTTAGGTATGATTTTCTCATTTTCAACTTACACATCGTCATCCAGGCATCCATCAGTCAATAACTAGTTCATGTTGTTCAGGCTTACGATTGGTGGAATATTACGTCAAGAAACAACAATTCTCGACTTCAAGTGTACGCAATCAATAGTGCCACAATTACAACGGCCACTCAATCAACCGTAAAACTCTATAACAATACCTTGAAAATTGGGTTCACATTTTTCAATACGAGTGTTATTAGACGAGGGTAAATTAATTTATTTTATAGCCATTATCTAAATTTATGCTATATGTGACTTTTAGATCTGCACTCAACAGATTTATATTCAAAGAAAAATTGGTCCGATTGTCTATTATGTCGTAGCATTTCTCTCTCAATGACAATTCTCACACCGGCAATGCCTGACAGTGAATTTCTATTAATAGGAATTTAAAATCGACAGTGTTTATCTAGTCACGGGTAATCACAACTTGCTGAAGAAAACGCTTTTTAAGATTTGTATCCCGATTGGATGGCAGGGTCTGTATTATATATTCTCATTTTTTGTGGATTCCCTGCTTATTTTCACAACCGGGATATGCATGTCGTAGTGACTTTTAGTAATAAATAAATAATTTAGATTTTTCTTTTGTTTTAGTTTGTTGTTATTTAATGATTGTGATTTATTAATTCATTGTGCAAAGGGTACGTTTTAATTATTTTCATCAAATTCATGCAGTATTCTGCCGGGATTCCTGGTTGGTTTCTTGATGTTACTATTCTAGTCTTAATCTTCTTATAAGTTCACTTTAATTCTATTGCTTCAAATTCAATTTGTACTAATTGGTCGATCGGTTAGGGCTCTAGTTAAAGCCACGAATTATAAAACCTTTTTTTCTACTTTTTCTTTTCTTGAGTTCGTCGAGTGAAATGAGATTATACTTCCCCTGTGCAATATTGGAAATTGCTGGCTTTTCTTTTTTTAGATAAAAGCAGGAAATTGGCAACCATCATTGATCCATTATGCGATGACAGTTGCTACAAATATGCCGACCTTACATCGGACATTCTTAATACCATATTGAGTTTCCAGAGTATCATCGAGTCCACTGAAAAAAGAATAGAATATCCTCGATGCTCTAATAATCAATCCTTTTTCATATGCCATTTCATTAAAAGCCTAATCTCAGGCACTCCTTTGACTACACCAAATAACATGCAGATGTCCATCGATTTGAAAAAAGTAATTAAAAGCTAAATCTCTTCTAAATATTTAGACGATGATCCACGAAAGTACGGTAACTTCATAGCAGATCTAATATTTCAAATGGACAATGATGGAATTTTATGCAATTCTACACTTGATGAGATTGAAATGATTAACGGGAACATAAACCCAAAAAGATACTTCTTTAAAAATAAGGATAAAATTACTGATGTAATACATTTACAAAAAAAAGAAGAGTTATTTAAAATATAGCAGTCTGATATAATTAAAAACAAACCTCTGATGTGTAACTTTCTATGTGTTTTTGCTAATTTTGAAACTCCGACTTCAAACATTGAATCAATGGATTTTCCGACACAAATTGACAGTGACTTTGATGTCCCGTCACTTATAGATGATATCCAACACATCATGAAAAACTTCGAGCCATCTACTCCTGGAATAGATTGGATAACGATAGGCGATTGGAAGTGACATCACCTAACCTTAAATATCTCCTTTCTATAACTAACAATATTCTAAGAACACATGTCTGCCCAGGAAAATGGAAGACATATCGCACTGTTCTTATCCTCAAAACCGGAAAACTTGAGTACAGTCATAAAGCGTCATCTCGGCATCCTCTGGCAGTTATGGACACAGCTTATCGTGTATTCACCACCTTTCTTAATCACAGATTTCTATCTTGGATAAAAAATGGATCCCTCATCAGCTAAAATCAGAAGACCATATGCATACCTGATGGATATGCCGAACACAATGCTACAATACACTGTGCTACAATACACAATCTCAATCATAAAAGAAATAAATTGTGATGTCAGAACATTTTTTGATTGTGAAGGTCAAACCTTGGACACTGTTCCAATTATTAAAGAAGTAAAACAAAGCTGCCCTTTATCAATGACTCTTTTCTGCCTATCAATTGACTTCATCCTACGTAAAATACTGATTAACTTCCCCCTTTCTCTTTCATGATTTTAATATCAGCATTTTAGCTTATGCTGATGATATTTGTCCTGATTTCAAATTTGTTTGACAAAATACACAAAGCTTTAAATGAGACTGTGAAACTTGCCTCCATAGCCAATTTGAGATTTAAATCTTCAAAATCTGGATATTTCTCTCTAAACAACATCAACACTGACATTTTCAAACTTGTGCTATACGGTGAAAATATTCCTACAATCTCAGATACCAACATCTATAAATATCTTGGAGTTGACTTCTCAGAAAAATGAATGATGCTCTGTTAGATACGAAATTTATATTTGAATCTTACCTACATCCTTCTCAGAAGTTGCATGCTTATAAAACCTTCGTGCATTCACGTGTTATCTTTACTTTCCGTAACTTCTACATTAGTCACATGTTACTCGAAAGTGAAAAAAACCGAGCAGAAAATGGTAGAAGCAAACAACTTGGATATGACCGAAAATTCAAACCCCTTCTAAGAAAAGTCCTTGATGATAAATACAATCTTCTAAATAACTCCTTTCTCTACACAGACTGAAAACTAGGTGGTCTTTGGTTTAACTACTAGTATAGATGAATAATTAGCACAAAATATCATAAATCTTCTTAACGCTTAAAAGAAAATTTTTGTATATCAGCCAATATGTGTCTCTTTAAAGGTGAATTACGACTTGGAATTGCCTATAAAGATCGAGTAAACTACTTTGATGGTTCTAATCTTACAAACATTTCCTCTGAGATGCATCAAATTATTGGACTTTCTTATAATGAGCAATGGTGTGAACTTAGTGTTCAAAGACACATTGCTGGAACGATCAGTAATATTACAACTGCCTTTTATTTAATAAAAATGGACGCAATTAATGATGCACAATACCTATTTCTTATTAAAGCTTGAAACAATCTTCTTAACTTAACTTTAATCCTTATCGTCTGAAAAACAACTTTTCTCTTTTATGAAGACAACGTGGACTTGAAAATGAAACGCAAACTCATATATTTAATTATTGCTGAGCAAAGATAAAAGCCCGAAGAAATTAGCATAATATAGTTCTTTAATGTTTTACATCTTTCCTTAATGAAATCGACTTTGATCTAGATATTGATCAATGCCCTAAATATATAAGCACACCAACCTCCTTTAAACCAGACATGATAATAAAATCTAAGAGGAACAAACTTGTCTATCTCTTAAACTTTAAAGTATCTTATGATCTAAGAATTTACTTATATTTAGCTCCAGCTGGAAATTATACCAAATACAAAGACATGGACAGAGATATTGGAGAAACCGTCAAGCTCGAATGCACTGTATCTGCTCTGGTAGTGGGATCACTTGGTACCGATACTGAAGAAAATTGGCTTGGTAAAATCAGAAATAGTCACTTTATTCAGAAAGGCATGCCATGAAGTAATTGTATCCTGCTACCATATATACATAGAGCACACATTCAAATCTTACTAATTCAAAATTCTGAGAACAAGCCTTAAAACCGGATACAAATGAACTGCAATGTGAATATTTTATTCAAATTGCGAATGGAATAGATTGGTACAAAATTTATTTGGGAAAATGCTGAGATTACTCGATTATGATAGCCATAGTTGGCCGTATTTGTGTTAAAATAGAATTTGCTTTTTTTACATTTTCCTGCTTAAACCAAATTTTATCTCGTAATCAAATTCAACTTTATAGTTTACTGTATTCGTCTAATAAAGTTGATTATAATCTTCCACTCATTCAACTCATTAATATTATTTGCTGTACTCGTTAGGTTTATTAGTTTAATTCGTTAAAAAACATAATTTCATTCCTAATCGACTAAATTTAGTACTCAAAATGCAACTCTAAATTTATTCATTATTATCCGATTTTAGTTTATTAATCAGAAAATGTTATCGTTGATTACCTTAGGGTAATCATTGTGTTCACATTATATTTAAAAGTGCCCACTGGACTACTCAATGTTGAGAATTTTAGCCGTGTGTATAATTCGTTTATGTCAATTTTTCTGGCGTTGGGCGAACGAATAACGAGCCAAAAGACCCGCTTTCGATCTCCCTCTGGTAGATGGTTATGTCATCGCTGGACCACATACCCCCTCCCCCTTCTCCCGGTAAATTTTTTTCTAAGTCTAAAAGTACAAATTTTTGTAAACAAAGAAAATGACTCATGCAAGGTCATTTAAACAAAGACCATGAGCCATAAATAATTTTCAAGGTCATTTAAACAAAGACAATGACAAATTCAAGGTCATTGGATGACTCATAATAATTTTCAAGGTAATTTAAACAAAGACCATGACTCATTCAAGGTCATTAGAATATTTTTCAAGGTTATTCAAAGTTTTTTAAGGTCACAGAATTTTCAATCAATTTTAAAATATAAACTATCTACTTACTTTTATAAGTAGTATATATTTTGTAATTTTTATTCTATTTTATTATAATTTTTATTATTATTTTTATTAATATTATTATTTTTCTAAGCCCATTTAAAAGTAGTTCAAGGTCATTCAAAATTTTTTCAACGTCACCGAATTTTTAATCATTTTTAAAATATAAAATATCCACTTACTTTTATAAGTAGTATATATTTTGTAATTTTTATTCTATTTTATTATTATTTTTATTAATATTATTATTTTTCAAGGTCATTCAAAAACCTTTCAAGGTCACAGAATTTTTAATCATTTTTAAAATATAAAATATCTACTTACTTTTATAAGTAGTATATATTTTGTAATTTTTATTCTATTTTATTATTATCTTTTATTAATATTATTATTAATATTATTATTTTTGTTATTATTTTTATTAATATTATTATTTTTTCAAGGTCATTTAAAGGTAGGTCAAGGTCATTCAAAAGTAGGTCAAGGTCATTGGCTGACTCATCATATTTTCCAAGGTAATTTAAACAAAGACCATGACTCATTCAAGGTCATTGGATGAGTCATAATAATTGATCAAGGTCATTCAAATATTTTCAAAGTCATTGAATGACTCATAATATTTTTCAAGGTCATTCAAAAGTAGGCCCAGGCCATTAGATGACTCCTCATATTTTTTCAAGGTCATAGTATTTTTAAACATTTTTTAATTTTAATTTACTACTTATTTTTATAAGTAATGTTTTAACTAATTATATTTTTTAATTATTATTATTATTATTATTATTATTACAAGATTTTATTTGACACCATATAACACCTAATATAAATGGTTATTTTATTCAATAAATATCATATCGAACTAACCCTAATAATAATAATAATAATAATAATAATAATAATAATAATAATAGTAATAATAATAATAATAATAATGATAATAATAATAATAGTAATTATTAATAATATTAATAGAAATCTGATGAATATTAGAGATATTTTATTTTACAGTTGTTGTATTACTTATAAAATATATCTTATTACAAATAGATTTGATAAACACAGAATTACTAATATCAATTATCATTTTTCTGCTTTCTGAGTATTTTCAGTTTTCAAACTTTTAATTTCAACATACTTTTAAACTCTTTATAGCAAATATGAATATCGCAAATTTTCAATATACATGGATTATGTTAGTCCACAATGTAGATGCAATACAAGTGAATGTTTAACAAAGACTTCTCTAATGAATATATATTAAAAACTGGTTTTATTAATTGATTTTAGGAATATAGTTATAAAAAAAACTGTACAAATTATATTGATTAAAAGTATACCCCTGCTCCATTAATATATCAAGTTTTGACTAAATAATAACATTATTTTGACTCCCATCATTCGATTCCGATGAGTTTAAATGGATAAATTATTTGTTTGTATTTTTAAATATAATAATATCTTTATACTTTATTACATTTTATTTACAAGCTGGTCGTAGGCGGCTATAATCTTCCTAGTCTGCAAATAATTATTTTGGTAGTAATAAACATTAATTAATTTTTTTAGTGCCTATGACACTTTGTAGTATCCACGCATGAAAGTTGTGTAATGTGTAATTACTCGACAAGCTAGGCTTAATTTGTGCCATGAAGCCAAGGTACTTTTTGACCTCACTTGGTCTGTCAATAATAAAGCATAAACTTCATACTGTCCTCTCTTATCGTAAATTTTTATTGTGTTTTTAACTATATTAGATCTCAGCCATTTCAAGATATTTTCAATGAAATTTTGGCTCCTGAATGATCATCATCAATAAAAGGATGATGAAAACTAAACTTGTACATTTTCATTTACTTATTTTATTATGTTTTGATTATTTTATTATTAGTTGCGTTTATGAATTAGGGTTTTAGATCATGTTCACAATAGTTAAAAGTAACTTGAATAATATTTCTTTAGAAACAAAATAACATTTATTACATATACACAGTATGGTACTCATCAATAATTATACCACAACATTCACACCTATTAGAGTTTTTAAAACATGATGAACAAATAATGATATGTCCACATGGCAAATATATAATATTGACTTTATTAATTAAACAACTTGAACATGTAAGATATTGTTTTTGTACTTCATCCAGTCTATCCTTGATTTTTATTTCGATTTTATCTGCATTATCAATGTAGGATTGAATAACATCTCGATATTTACCAAACCTGAAATCCATGCATACCCAGAATATATTAAGCATATTAATTTCTGTAGAATTTATATTATTTAGAAATAATATACAACTAGATAATTTCATTAGTGACTTTTTGAAACCGAATAATTCTACGAGAATTTGAATATTGTGTTGTTTAAAAGACTTATTTATTTTTGATAGTAATAAATAATCATAAGTTTCTGTCAACAGTCTATCGATTATTAAAAATGTCTGATTCCATTCAATACTAAATTCTGGTATCTTAATTTAGAAGATTAATACAATTAATAATAATAAAATAAAACCTCTGTATAATTTAAAGGTGATTCTGAAATATCTAATGTCATTTTATGAGAGTAAATATTATTTAACACTATTCGTGGGTTTCTGGGTGTTGATATTTTGAAACTATATGGTTGTTACCCAGACAACTCCATACAAATATCTTTCGCTTACCACTCGGCACCCGTTGCTAAGCAACGTTGGAACTGTGTTCGAGTGGGTAGATTGTCGCAAAAAGTGAGCGCTATTGCTAATGCTATAATTGATCAAACGATCCATGGGTCAAACGAGCTGCCGATAGAAGGCCTGTGCTCGATTTCGATTCTTAGGTCCCATTATTCTCCTATCTCTTTCAAATGTTAACCTATACTCTCATATAATTTATTGTTATGTCCATTCCCATAGTCCTTCTTATCGTCGTCCGTGTTGATGATTATTCTATGGGATGTACACCCTTAGTTATGTTAAATATTCACACAGTATCTCTCTTACCCTTATCCCTATTACAACCATAATGTTCCCTATTATTATTACTATAATTATCATTGTTACTATTATATGTATTACCTTTATTATTTGTTACTACTATTACATTTATTGTTATTCTTATTACTACCATTACCATTATATTTACCGTTATTTCTACCATTATTATTATTATCATTATTAACATTATTATTATTATTATTATTATTATTATTATTATTATTATTATTATTATTATTATTATTATTATTATTATTATTATTATTATTATTATTATTATTATTATTATAATTATTATAATTATTATCAATATCATTAACAAATTTTTGTGTAGGGATTAGTCCTTATTCCTCAGTTTAAAGAAATATTTTTCTTATATAAAAATTTAGCTTTGATCCATCTGTATTTTTCCGGTTTTCGATAAAGTATTTTTGTTAACTCGAAAAATTTGAGCAGCGTCCCGCCCTTATTTTACGGCTTTATCCTTATTCTATAGTTTTCTATAAAGTATTTTCATTGACTCGGAAAATTTGAGCAGCGTTCCTCGCTTATTTTACAGTTTATAAAAACATTATACTAACAATTGAACAACATTCCACCTTTACTTAACTATTTTCGATAAGTATTTTAATTAATTCTGAAACTTTCAGCAGCGTTCCGCCCTTATTTTACGGTCTAATCCGGATATTCTATGAATTATTGAGCCGTATTCTACTTTTACTTTGCTAATTTTGATAAGTATTTTAGTTGACTCGGAAAATTTGGGCAGCTTTCAGCCTTTATCTTACAGTTTTATATAAGTTTCAATTATTTCCGAAAATTTGCTCATCGTTCTGCCCATATTTACCGTTTCAATTCAACATATTTTATTTACTTCTTTAAAACATTATTTTTCATGATTTTAATCGTTCGGATTAATCTTTTTCCGATGGCTATTCATTTTAACTGTTGCAACGATTTCGCAATTTTCCCCGCTACCCATTCCCGCTCTTTGTTCTTATGATCTATTTATGTTCATATTATATTTAATGAGTGTCCACTGGACTACTCGGTGTTAGAGATTTTGAGCCGAATGTTGTTAAAATATTTATGTCGATCGAAATTAAGTGTAAGAAAGTTGAGCCAAAAGACCCACTCTCAAGCTACTCTCTTTCGCTATTTAATTCAATGATTTGACGTTTGGGTTCCTGCGTTCTCACGCCGGAACCTTCACGGGCACGACTGTTGGCGATTATACACGCACTTACACAGGTGGATAGTGTGTTTTATTTTACCGTCTTGCGATATGTTTTGGCTGTGGGCCACTTAAGAAAGAAATAAAAATTACCGTACTAATCGGTTAAAAGTCTCGAATGCATAAAACCGTTTATTCATATAATTGTCGAAGTGCATAAAAATACATAGAGCATCATGATTCATTGTTCATAAATGAAAGCATAAATATCTTTCATTGCTTCATCATCGAACATTTGATTAATTAATCAATAAATTCGCAAATCATCCATTCTCATAGCTCCCAATTGTCAGTGTACAGCAGCTGAAAGTTATCGTGTTCAGACAAAACACCCGCTAGTGTTAATTGCCTGAAAGCACGGCTAACAGCTGCAATGCACACCAACTCACGCCCGATTGAAATTTTTTCTCCGAAAAATAAGACTGAAATTTTGTCAAAACACATCAGTATATATACCTATCATTTGGTCTTAACCTTGCGTGTTAATTTTATTGCGATTAAAAAAAATCGACCTTGAAATTATTTGTGTTATCTAAATTAAATTTTTATTAATTTCTTAATTTAAATTTATTCAGCCAAAAATATTTTATTTTTATTGATTTAATTCATTTTCTTTTATATAAATGGTCATTTTACGGTCAAATTTTCTTGTAATTATGTTATTTTTTTATGTAGATTTCGTGCGGTTCTTGATGCATTTTGTATTTATTTTATTTTACTTTTATGTTTTTTTGATTTTATATTTATTAATATTCTCTCAGATTTTAAAATGTTTAGTTGGTGTTTTATGTTATATTTTAAGTTATCTTGGTGCTGGGTTTTCGTGCTGTATTACTGATGCATTTAAACGATTCTCAAGGCTATTTGTGTTCTGGCACCAACACTATATATATATATATATATATATATATATATATATATATATATATATATATATATATATATATATTATATATATATATGTTTTCAATGTCTTTGTTACACATCAATAATATTATTAAAATTTGCACGCATATGACTTATAAAGATATGATCAATAGGAGTAAATGAATAAAAAGGACATGATCAATATAAGAGTAACAAGCACATGAGCCATAGGAAATTATTAATAAAATTTTGTAATAATAATAATAAAACATTACTTATCAAAATAAGTAGTAAATTAAAATTTAAAAATGTTTAAAAATACTATGACCTTGAAAAAATATGATGAGTCATCCAATGACCTTGGCCTACTTTTGAATGACCTTGAAAGATATGATGGTTCATCCAATGACCTTGAAAATTTTTGAATGACCTTGATCAATTATTATGACTCATCCAATGACCTTGAATGAGTCATGGTCTTTGTTTAAATTACCTTGGAAAATATGATGAGTCAGCCAATGACCTTGACCTACTTTTAAATGACCTTGAAAAAATAATAATATTAATAAAAATAATAACAAAAATAATAATATTAATAAAAATATTAATAAAAAATAATAATAAAATAGAATAAAAATTACAAAATATATACTACTTATAAAAGTAAGTAGATAGTTTATATTTTAAAAATGATTAAAAATTCTGTGACCTTGAAAAATTTTTGAATGACCTTGACCTTTTTTTTAACTGACCTTGAAAAAATAATAATATTAATCAAAATAATAATATTAATAAAAATAATAATGAAATAGAATAAAAATTAAAAAATATATACTACTTATAAAAGTATGCAGATAGTTTATATTTTAAAAATTGTTAAAAATTGTGTGACGTTGAAAAATCTTTTGAATGGCCTTGAAAATTTTTGAATGACTCATACAATGACCTTAAATGAGTCATGGTCTTTGTTTAAATGACCTTAAAAACTATTATGAGTCATCCGATAGCCTTGAATGAGTCATGGTCGTTGTTTAAATAACCTTGAATGAGTCATTGTCTTTGTTTAAAAATTTTTGTACTTTTAAAAAAAATTACCGGGGAGGGGGAGTAGGTATGTGGTCCACTGGTGACATAACCATCTACTCCCTTTATCACTATAAGTAAATCATTATGCGTTCAGCTTCGCCGTTTTTCACCGTAGAACCCTCAAGGTCACAGATATATTGTAGATGAACTGCTCTTATACGGTTCCGTTAAATTTATTAGTTAGTTCTTGCGAAATGTATTGGCTATGGGTAAGAAATATTTTGACAAGATCTTTAAAATGAGATAACAGAACAATAAACCAGTCTGAATAAATATTATTAAGCTTCTTTGACATAATTGCATTTACAAAAAACGTTCATTTTTGGATGACATTCTAATTCGTAAGTCGTAAGGCTTCGCACAAAGGTGGTTCTACTGTATATTTCTCTCACATAAGCTTTCCGTTCATCACAAAACAGCTTCTGTTTAAGAACAATCTTATTTTGCTAATGAAAACAAATTAGAGATTTTGACCAGGAAAAAGTGATTAAAAATTTGAAAAAATGAATCGGTATATATACCTATTCTGTGACCCTAACCTTGCGTGTTCTTTTAAATGTGTTGAAAAAAAATTTTACCTTGACTTTATTTGTATTACCTAATTCTTTAATTTTTATTATTTTTTGATTTAATCGACAAATCATTTCCTTTATTTTCAATTTAATTATTTCGACTTAAATTATTTTCTTTACAAATCATTTTATTCATCGAATTTTTAGTTTTATAGAATTTCTCGCTTCCGGTCAAATTATCTTGTTAATATGTTATTTTTGTGTAAAATTATTTTATCTCATATTTAGAGTGTTTAATTTGTAATCATAGGTTTAATTTTGAATATGCATTGCTGTGTTTGCATGTATTTTCGGATTCATTTAAACAAAATTTTGACTAGGCCAAACAATTTGAGTGGGGATATTTTTTCCATGGGAAAGTTGTTGAATGTTAACACGTAATGTATGAATCTAAGTTTATTTGTTGATGAGGTAAAATCATCAAACAAAATATAAACTCAAAATAATCTTCATACTACTGAGGCCACTTCACACGTGGGAAATCCTTCCGATTTATTCGTATACACACCGGACGAAAAAACAAAAAATATTGTATATCTGAAAGCACTTGAATAAATAAATAAATAGTATTAAAATAGATAAATTTCAATGGGTTATTTTAATTTTTTGTCCTTGAATTTCCTTTTTTTAGATCGCAGTAAGGTAGTGGTTTAATAAAAATGAGTTTTATTTAACGTGAATAAGTTTATACACTTTAATTGAATGAAAATGACTTTTATTTAATGTGAAAAGGTTCATAGAATTTTATGAAAATAGGTTTACTTTAAGTAAATCTTGTTTCAACAAAGTCATGATTAACAAGGACAAATTAAAACAAGGACAGTGCAACACAGGTGCAAGATTTTTATTGGTCGCCCTTTGTTATAAATACCTGATGTTTTTTGAGATTAGTCATAATTTTTAAAATTACGAAGAAAATAAGCGAAAATAACGTTGTTGAGAAACCATTTAATCTGCAAACAGAGCAGCTTTTTCATAACTTCAAAATGTATTTTCTAGAAGATCCAATGGAAATTAAATTGACAAATACTGCGATGTTGTGCAAAACAACTTATCATCATCTCATGACAACTTTATTAACAGATGATGTCAAAATTTTAAAAAAGATGTTTGCGAAAATCAATAATAATATCCAAGTGACTACTACAATAAAGACTCAAGGATTTAAAGGGAATCAGAATAATATATATTCTACAATATGGTGATTAGAACGTGCAAGACTTGCTCTTGGATTTTAATATGTAAATAAATGTATTAATTGTTGATTTTAAATTAAAAAAATAATATTTTGTTGAAAAATTTTGAAAGATCTTATGAAATATCCTTTACACACATGCACGCACATAGTCACGAGGATAGAATTTATATGATTAACAAATAAAGTTACAATTCAATGCCAACTTTAATAAAGACAAGTGCAATACAAATGCAAATATAAGTAAGCCTTGAATAGTTGCCAGTGTAAAGTTTTTGAAAAAAGTATTTTGTAAAAACAAAGTTCTTATTCCATTTCCCTTAGACGCACACGAACAAGGGGATAGAAAATTTTCTATGTTAAAAAACAGAAATTTAAAAAAAACTAACATCATTGGACCGGAGGGTTTATACTAACTTTTTCCAAAGATCTGTATATTTTTTCGAGAATTTTAAAGTGGATTCGTGTTTAAAATTAAAACTTAGTGACATTGATATCAAAATATTTTTATATATGGAAAAATTGAAAAAGTTAGAGGGGCGGTCTGGGCTAGCATTTTACAGAGATTCGTAGGGTTTTTCTGAATTTTAAAGATGGTATCATGTTTAAAATTAAAAGTAAGATTGACAAAAAAAATTTAAATATATGAAAATTGAAAGTTAGAGGAGGGTCTGAGCCAACTTTTTTCAGAGATCCGTATATTTTTTTGAGATTTTTAAAATGGATTTATGTTCAAAACTAAAAGCTAGTAAAATAGACATTAAAAAATATTTATATGTGAAAATTGAAGAAGTTAGAGTATGGGCCTGTGCTAACCTTTTTCAAAGATCCGTATACTTTTTCCAAATTTTTAAGATGGGATCAGATAGAGAATTTTTAATAAGGACGAATGACATCAAAACGTTAGTAAAATATCAACATACACACTCATAATTTCGAAAATTCAAATTTGACTAAAATATCTATATTTAGAATAATTTTCATAAAGTCGGTTTGGTAAAAAAACCAAAATAAAAATTCGGTACCTCTCATTAGCGCAATTTCATATAGCTTTATTAAAAATTAAGAATACGGATTCCAAATAGTTAACTTTAATGTACGATATATACAAAATGGAATCAGTACTTTTAACCATCAGCCTTAATAAAAAGTTTCCTTTCACATTTATCTGATAAAGAACTTGAAATCATTCTAGTAGCGTAATTTATATTTGCAATTTATGAATAAAATTAGCAGCAGTTATAAACATGATTTCACAATATCCAATAGGACCGCTGCTGAGGCACGATGTGATTGGTCAGGATCAAGCATTTTATCAATTAGATTATTCATATAAGGCGGCATATTTGGTGGCAGTTTATAATCTATTCTTCGTGTTGTCATAATTTTATTCATAGCTACAAAGGGCGGAAGCGTTGAATATGGTTGCTTTCCTAAAAATCAAATCCGAAATGAATCTAGATATTGTAAATACTAAAAAAAGGACAAACTTGTGCATAACTCAATCACAGTCGCCCCCAGAGACCAGATATCAACAGAACATGAATATAGCTCACCGTTCATTATTTCGGGAGCCATATAACAAAGTGTTCCACAAAGTGTTCCAGTTTTCTGAATTTCATTCGCCACTGACGTTAGCAATAAACTCCAACCGAAATCTGCCAGTTTCAAATTCCCAGTGAGATCAAGCAAAACATTTTGAGCTTTTCAAAAATCAAAGATAAATAAAATAGACTACAAATAAAGGTTACGTTTGATATCCCGGTGAATGATGCTACGTTCGTGTATGAACGAAAGTGCCTCAAGTAATTGCTTGGTGTACGAGATAACATCATAGGGGGGTTGCGTTTTGTCTTTTATTTTTCTTTCAAGTGATCCCTGCAAAACATTTTTTTCATTGTGATAATATTGATTAATAAAATATTGAACAATAACAACAGAAGAAAATATTTTCAGGCAATAACGAATTTGAAGTTCGAGCATCAACAACCATTGGTGTTGCAGCCGGAAAAGTTTTAATGACATTTCCGCTTGGAGCGTATGAGCTCGATGGATTATTTCCAATAATGATTGATTTAATCAAAAAGAAATTCAAGGATCAAAACCCAATTGAATTCAAAATCGATCTTCTTTTTTATTCGTGGATAAATTAAATGAGTTTCTAGGATTCACGAAGCAGGAATACTCTGAAAGTTGTTTCGGAGAAAAGAATATCAACATTACGAGCATTATATCCATCAATCTCCTTTGCGATCTGACGGAAGGAACGTATCAAAATGGGAAACATGAAAATTGTGTTTATAGCCTGCTTTACGGAACTGTTCCTCATGGGTACAGGATCATCCAGAAAGTTTCCTTACCGATTTACTTTCCTGTAATAAAATCAAAAACCATTTCGAATATGAGTTTCAGAATCGTTGATCAGGATATTAATACACTTAATTTCAATAACGAGACGATTTCCTTTTGTTTACATTTACGACAAGTCTGATGAAAAATAAACTGAACAAAATAAATGAACAAAAATCTGAAAGACTTCCTCAAAAATTACGGACGTGAAACATCCTCGAATTTGTTTACGTGATATTCTCAGAGATTTCAATTTAAAGTTGATGAATTGTAAAGTAATTATGCGCGATGAAATCAAGAATTATTTGGATAAAGATAAAATTATTTTCAATTTACAAACCACAGATGAGTCGGGGAGTCATTGGGTCTTGTGCTCGAAGAAACATCGAGTGTATTTCGACTCGTAAGGAATCATTCCCGTTCGCGAAATGTCCCAATACTTTGATGGAACATACACGTACAACACTTATCAAATCCAAGATCCTCAAACATCAATTTGTGGACAATTATGTGTTTACGTCCTCATGAATCTTTAGAATGGAATGGAGTTTGAGGATGTTTTGTGTAAAACGTGAGAAAATAGAAAAAATAGATGAATACATTCACAGTACGAAAATTGGATATTTCAAGGTTGAAATGGGACCAATTAAAAAGATTTTAGGATTCTACAGTCTTTAAACAAAAATGTACTTTTTAAATATTAAGGATTTAGGCACGAAGGCCTGAAACAGATTTTCAATTCCTGGGACAGATGAAAAACGAGGGCATTGTTTTTGTTCGTCTATGTGCAGATTTTTGACGCATCGTATGGTGCACATCGGATGTGCTTGAGGGACTAATTATGCGCATGTGATCCACGTCTAACGTACCTGAAGGTTTAATAAGATTTCGAATGACGTGTCGACTCCAAAAATAAAATTAAGTGAGTTGCTTATTTTTCACTGGTGCGGTACTACGATTAATATTGCATTGAACAGTTCTAAATCCTAAAATACAGTTTTTTTAAAAATATAATTTGGATTTTAGATTTTTTTCTAGGCATCAGGAATTCTTATTTTTTTTAATTGTATATAATAACTATAATAGAACTTATTAATAAATAAATAAAGCATATTTGTTGAGAAAATGCATATTTTTAAAAAAAATCAAATTTATGAAAGTCTTGAGCAACCCTTGCAAATCGTCACGAGACCCCCATTGAGGTCACGACCCGCAGTTTTTAGAACTGCTATCTAGTCTCTATCTAGGTACGATAATATACATAGCGAAAACACACAATCGCGTTTTCTTACCCAAAATATACAAAGACTATGACAGTATCAAATTTGCATTTAAAATTATCATCACACACACACACACACACACACATATATATATTAAATGAATTTAGTAAAGGTTTAAATAAAGGTATATTTAACTAAATTACCGATGAATTTACTATAAGATACTTAAAATGGCCATTTTACTGATTCATATATATTTACTGTCAAGTCGCTAAGATACACCAAAATGATTTCACTAAATAATATTCAGAAATTCAAAAATGACCATATTTTACTAACAAATATGCACAAATAACTTAATTTATCTATTAGCTTAAATGCCAAATATTCATCAATATCTATACTATCACAGGGGAATAATAGGAACTTACGCCGTCAATGAATTCCATGAAAATGAGATGCTCAAACTGCTTATAATATGCTCCAAAATATTTAAGAATCCTTTCGTGGTGCAATTTCTCCTTGAACTCATTGATGTTTGCTTCGATGTATTTAGATTTTTCGGATTTCCGAATATTTTTTTTAACCGCGAACTTCCTCTTACTCACTGAATCAGTACAAAGATAAACAATACCAAAACTTCCACTGTCAATATCTTTGTTCATCACAAATGTTTTGTTTAGAACTGCTACAATCAAATAAAATGTTTAAGTGAAATTTATTTTATATTACGAATAAGCATAAGGAATTTAAATATCACATTAATCCACAACATACATTCATTTAATCATTTATTAAATTATTATTTATTTAGTTATATTTATTTAATTAGGTAATTTAATTATATCATCACAATCCAAAAATCATTTCATTGGTTTGCTAATGATTGATACAGAATTGCCATAGACACACAAACATACCAGCATTCAAACACAACCTAAAAAACCTCTGGGATTAAAACTATGATTTGGTATATTATTACATAATAGGTTAATTTAATTAATAAAACAATATTCATTAATCATAAATTATTAATTACGCACGCCAGAACCTTCACGGGCACGAGATATTGGCAGATGAACCACACTTACCCAGTTCAATAGGGTGTTTGATTTTACTGCCTTGAAATATGTTTTGGCTGTGGGCTGACAAATAAATAAATTTTACCATATAAGTTGGGTAAAAGCTTAGAATGCATAAAATTGTTTATTCGGGATGTTATATCTCACATAGTAATCGGAAGTTCATTAGCATAAACATTATTCACCCACAAGTAATTTAATCAAATTGATCGATAAATTCGTAGTACATTCATTCATACACCTACATTGCGTCAATGCACACAAACTAAAATAACATGACTGCAAATTAAGGATTTGAAAATAATACTGCAAAGTAGTTGATCATTTGTGAAAACACATCAGTATATATACCTATAATTTGACCTTACCCTTGCGTGTTATTTTTATTGCGATAAAGCAAAATTTGACCTTGAAATTATTTGTGTTATCTAAATTAAATTTTTATTATTTTCTTAATTTAAATTGGCAATTTACTTTTAAAATTTTTAATTGGATTTATTTAACCAAAAATATTTTATTTTTACTCATTTAATTCACTAAATTTCTTTTACTTTTATATAAATTGTCGTTTTTCGGTCAAATTTTCTTGTTATTATGTTATTTTTAGGTTCTTGATGAATTTTGTATTTATTTTATTTTACTTTTATGTTTTTTTGATTTTATATTTATTTATATTCTCTCAAAATTTAGAGTGTTTAGTTGATGTTGTATGTTGTATTTAAGTTATCTTGGTGCTGGGTTTTCGTGCTATATTACTGATACATTTAAACAATTTTCAAGGCCATTTGTGTTCTGGCCCAACACCTAGGAGTGGTTTTAAATTTATACATTAGGCTCCGCCATTACCAGCACTTTGGCTTTACTTAACCGTAGCGTTATTAATTTATCGTTTATCTACGAGGATTCAATTACACTATCTCATTAGGACTTTGTCGACTCAATACCGGTTATTACAGTACTCTTGGTGAATAGAATTTTTATTTTTAATTATTATAATAAATATAAACGTCACGATTGGTGCATTGATTTCCGCAAGCCCCTTCCCCTTTAACCAAAAGTTTACCTTGGGTACATACATGTTTATATTTGATTTTAAGAGTGCCCACTGGACTACTCGGTGTGATGAGTTTGGCCGATATGTTTCAAAATATAGGTCGAATTTTCGGGAGTGAGTGGAAAGGGAGTCAGCCAAAAGACTGGTTCCCGATCTCCCCACTGTCCTTATGGAAAAAAATGATTTGACGTTCGAGCCCGTCGTTACGCACGGCGAGGTCTCTCACGGGCACGAGCTATTGGTGGATGAACCGCACTTACACCAATCAATAGGGATGTATGATTTTAATTACTTGCGGTTGTGGGCCGGAAAAATTTCGACAGAAAAACGCAATTTATATTCTCAAACTAATGTAATTGCTCATAATACATAATTACATTGCATCACTTCATTACATCTCTTTCATGGTACATAATAATCACTCATCCTCACTTCAATAGTTTTCAAGAATGCTTGTCAATAATAGTTCGATCTTTCGGCTCCAAATACTTTGTGATCTAATGCTGTTTTTCCTGCTAAAAAACGTGTTAGTTTTTTAAGAGAAAAAGTGATCCCTCACAAGTGATTGATTATCTGCGAAAATGAATTGGTATATATACCTGTTTTGTGACCCTAACCTTGCGTGTTAATTTTAATGCGATAAAACAAAATTTGACCTTGAGATTATTTGTGATATCTAACTTTAATGTTATTATTTTCTTGATTTAGATTGACAATTTATTTTTCAAAATTTTAATTGAATTTTTTCAACCAAATATAATTTATTTTAATTTAATTTTCCATTAACTCTTTACTTTTACATAAATTGTCATTTTTCGGTCAAATCTTTATGTTATTCTGTTATTTTTATGTTAATTTCGTGTGGATCTTGGTTCGTTTTGTTATTATTTTGATTTATTTTTGTGTTTTTGATTTTTATCTTTGATTGTATCTTTCTCATATTTTTAGGTGTTTAGTTGGTGTTTATGGGTCTGATTTTAAATCTGTATGTTGTATTTGCGTGCTATTTCCAATTAATTTAAACAAGCAATGCATAAAACATGCATTTTCATAAATTTACTTTATCTTATTTTGTACGCTTCCATGTTCATCTTTCATAACATTGGCTCCGTCACATGCCTGAGCTATTAATTTAGATGAATTTCTTTTCAATACCTGAATTTCGTTAATTAAGCATTTAGATATTCCATCAGTAGTTATATTTCCAGGATTAAAAAATCCCCAAAATCATTCATAAACTGTACCAAACAGTCCATAACGAAATACAATAACTGTTTTTGTAGTTTCAGAAACATCGGTAGTATTATCTGCCATAACAGCGATATAGGATGATTGTCTAATTTCTAAAGTTAATTGTTCTTGACAAATTTCTAACATGTTCTGAACCACTTGATTTTTTCATACCATTTGGCGTTAAATGATCTAAAGTATTTTTTGTTTTGATGCTTCTTGATAAGAGCGATGCCTGTAGTAGGAGATCCTTTTCTTTTAATTTCAATTTTTCACTTAATGTTGTGAAAATTTAATTCTTTTTATATATCCTACGGTAATTATCGACATGCTTCTTTAGCAACTTCTATAGCCGACCGTTATGAATAAAAAATATAAGAAAATTATTGCTTACCTTCTAATAAATAAATAAAAAACAAAATATTAATAAACAATAACTAAAAATAAGATTAACCTTTTTCACTTAACGAAATACACTGGTACTGCACTTTATTACATAGCAGAGCTACCACGTCGACAGCTCCCGTCTGTGTTTGGGGCAGTTGAAGGAGAACATAAATAACAACGAAATGTTCCAAATGTTATGATAAAAAACAGATTTTTTATGTCATTAATAAAGTACATTTCCAATCTTACGGTATTGCAAAATATTCATTTAAAAAATATCAGAGATTCCAAAGCAGTATCTTGTCCGTACTAAGAACACTAAGTTATAAAAAAATGCTTATTTGATGTATTAGATTATCTGAAGTGTTAGTTAATGTGTTATACCTGATTTATTTTCTTTTTCCGTTATGTAACTTGAATTATATTCTAACTATTTTGATTGGTGATAGATGTGTTACTTTTAGTATTAATAACGTCTACAACTAAATATTTAATAAAATTTAAAATCCAAAATTTATTCGAATATTTAAACAAAATTATCGATGAATTATATAAAACACAAAGTAATGTAAGCATAAGAAACTTACATACCCCACATCAATCCACAACATACATTCATTTAATTCTTTATTTAATTAATATTTATTTAACTAATATTTATTTAGCTATTTATTTTATAAATTAATTGGTAAATTATGATATAATAGTATAATATTAATTATCGAAAGTTTTTCATTTTTTGTCATTTTTTACTAATACATAAAAAAACATGATAAAATTTTTTTAATAATAATTTCGCATGGTATAAAATTTGCAAATTTATGATTAAACAAAAATTCTTCAATTTTTTAAATTAATTAGTTAAGTTGGATAATTTGATAAATATTTTTGATTAATTAAAAATTTTATTGATTTTAGCACAATTAATTAATTAGCTTAATTCATTAATAAGGTATTATTATTAACTTATTAATATTTCTATCTCTAATACATATGATACATAAATCGAAAGATACTTACAAGTATAGCAGAAATTATGGTCACATGTTGCCATACATTTCAATTGCATCTCTGCAGCTATTTCACGGATCTGAATTAAATGAACTAAATTATTTGGTGAAGTATTATTTGAGACATTAATAAATTTTTAGAATTTCACAACAAAATATTTAAACTAAAATAATAAAACGATATAAACTTCTCAACAAGTGAAGTCTTTACTACGTGACTAAAATGATTGCTCAATTTACGTCACGCATCCACATAGCTCCTATTCAATCACACATTATGTGAAAGAATGCGTTAATATCGGTGTTACTCGATCTTTAATGTGCTGAGTTTATTTAATTTTAAGTCGGTTTGCACTCTGACTCCTTGTGTTAAAGTTTTGCAAAGAAAATTAACAGAACCCAACACAATAAATTTGACCTTTCTGGCTTCGTTCACTTTGTTATAATAATCATTTTCAATAATTTGATCTTGCTTTGACTCTAATTACTCTGTGAATTCCTTTTAACTTTTCTGTTGCCACACTTCAATATATTGTATTTCTCCCCAATTCCTATTACAAGTTCTTCGTCACTACCTGAGACAAAATGCCGGTTTCTTATTTCGAACTGCCTAAAATAATAGTATAGCCCATTTGATTAATGATTCTCAACCAAAATCGTCTATGTTTGACAATCTTCCATATGCGACTTTCTTTCATTATCTCGTTGCACAACATCGTTATTTTAATTATCATATCAAGCGATTACTTATGATAATTCTTTTCAACATCTTTCCAACAATCTTGCTGACTAATAATGGCCTTATGAATTAACTTTTGTTTATCTTTATGTTGCCTACCCAACTCGGATTTTCCTTAATTATTCAATTAATTAATTCACGATTTCCAGTTTTTATAAATTCATTTGCTTTTGAGCCTTTCTAAAGTATTTTGATAAATTCATTATCCCCATGATCTTCACCATTATTAAATCCCTATCTGACCCGTTTTTCAAATTCAAATTTGAAAATTAGTTGATTATCAGCAATTTCGAAATTTTTCCAAACCGTTAAATTCTAATTGTGACTTTTGTTACCTGCTTCCAAATCTTTAAAAATAATTTTAGATTTTTAACCCCAAATAAAATCTAACACTTACCATTTGGTACTCCTTTATCAAATTAATTACATTTTCAAATCCACCAGTTTCAGCAATCTTTAATGGGGACCGCTTCAACTGAAAAGAGAAATTGTAAAATATTTTGTGATAATTTAAACTGACCCTATCTAATCCATTCATATCGCAATTGCTCTCTATGAGCAGCCGAGCTGCCTCAATATTATTCGCTTTGCAGGCTAAATGAAGGGGCGCCATCTGCAGCTAACAGATCAGTAAGTAGCTATGGAGTAAATATAATTACTGAATCCGGAGCATTGATATCAGCCCCCTTGTCAATTAGTAACTTGACAATATCATTATTCTTACTGATAACTGCATAATGAAGAGCACTACGGAGTTCCTGAACCGAAATTATTGAAAATTTACAGCAGAATTTAACATTACGCAATCAGACGAATCCAATTTGCATTTCTTATCAATGAAATATTCAACGATATCTCTGTGACCAAATTTACATGCATAAAGAAGTGGCGAGCGGGAATATGATCCCTTCACAGATATTACAAGTTATTATTAAATTATTATTATTAGCAAGGATCTTTACATGCTTTATTTCAGATTGATAACTTTTAAAATATTCTTTAACATTGTTAATAGATCCCTTTTTTATGGCTTCGATGAGCAGACAAAACTTTCTACAGTTAGTGGCATATATTAAATATTTGGATAATAATAATTATGATGATAATAAATAAAAATTATCTAGATAATGATAATAAATAAAAATATTAGTAATTGTGAATATTTGGAATTTAAAATATTAAGAATTAGTAAAATTTATAAAAACAAGTGAAACAGAAAGGCAGCAGAAAAAAAATTATTGATTAAATAAAAATCAATTAGTATTGTCAGTAAAGTACTTTATTCTTTGTTTTCTTTCGAAATTTAATTTATTTTCGTCGTGACTAGATCAAAACTTAAGAATGAGTACAGACAAGAGGAGAAATGTCAGAATGCCTATAGCAAACTACTAACCTTTCAAAAAATTTCCGCAAAATTTATTAAAATCAATTTAAAAAATTCCTCAAAATTCATATGATCAATAACTAATAATAGGGGCATAGAACTAAAAATATATATTGAATGTAGAGTAATTTAGGGTCAAATAAATAGTTAAAAGTCGTTTTAAGTTCAAATAAGTATATCGTATATTTTAAACAACATAGAAAACATAGTTTATATATTTAAGGTATAAACTAGAGAGAAAAATTTCATGTAAATATTTATTTCCATGATATATTTCTGAGTTAAACTGCTTATACTTTTGTACTGTTGATAATTGGAAACTGCTGAAATTGTTGAAGATTTTCTTATGTGGCACTTTCTGTATTTTTTTAACTTCTTATGGTTTTTCTGAATAATAAAACAAACTTTTTCTACTCTATTTCTCTACTATTTTTTTTCTTTTTTATATAATTTATAGTTATATTTTAAATCCATTTATCAATTAGAGTTGTGATTGGAAATCTTCCAAATTTTATAGCACCATACAGTGTATTTTCAGGTTCAGATCCACTAATTGACATAATTTATAT
>CM039681.1:80380380-80382880 GCA_022537955.1 Schmidtea mediterranea
TAACTATTCAATTTGTTTTAGAATTACTTGATTACAAAACATTTCTACATAGATCCTTAGAACCTCAACTGGTATTATTCCATCATAAAAAAAATATATATATAGATAAGTTTTGATCACTTGTTTCCGTATGATTTTTTATAATATTTTATTGCAATATCCATTCATTTAAAATGCAATATCGATGCAATTTATTACTCAAACATCGAGATTATGAAGAGGTCATGCAGACATTAAGGTTATATACATCATAGCTAATTTTTCAGCTTTCTGTGTATCTTCAGTTTTGACATTTTTAATTTCAAAATATTTTTAGAATCTTTATAGTAAAATTATACATTATCATTGCATTGGTTATATACATAGTATAAATACGATGACAACTATAATCATTATTTTGATATGCAAACTGAATTTATGATAGTGAAGAATTATAGCCATACCTTACATTTTCTCAGATTTTCTATCACTTACAAATTTTCAATGCCAATCACATTAATCAATACCCAATAATATCGGATGCAGATTGTAATTAGTAAACGAAATTCTAAATACAATGAATATCAAGTTAAGAAGCGAACACAACATATATCTTGGCCACGAGAATGCAAAGTTTTATATTGCTAATAAAGAAGTAAATTTTATTGAAAACTTTCATTGGTATACAATTATCATTATACAAGGATACAGGATCAATTCAGATGATGTCATGACTCCAATTTGGAAAGTCAATAGTGCTAGAATGTCATTTTAATAAATATTTTCATAAAATATCTGGGGTTTTATGGTGTAGATTGGTTTCCATATGCTTTTGTTTTTATTGATTCATTGGGTGAATTAGTTTTCTTTTTATTGATTTATTATGTGTTGACTCCCTCTTTACTCATATTGTACCTACCTGATAGCCATCTGTTACTAATATACACATAGTGCATCAATTTACTCACTCAAACCACAATTAGATATTTACACATAAAATATATACTTTAAGTTAAAATTAGCTTATAAAATATATTTGAGTTCAAAATTTAAGTAAAAACTTTATAAATTAACTTAATATTATCATTAATTAGTTATGTTATCCACTTTTGATAATTTAATAGTAAACATTTTAATATTCTTCAATTATAAATTTTAGATCTTTAAATATAAATGTTGATAACACACATGATGACGAAATGATTGATAATAAAATTATAATAGACGAAAATAATGTTAATGAAATGGTAATAATAATAAAAAGTTAAAGTATAATAATAATAGTATTAATTAATAATATTAATAGAGATCTGTTGAATATTACAGATATTTTATTTTACAGTTGTTATATTACTTATAAAATATATCTTAATACAAATAGATTGGATAAACACAGAATTACTAATATCAATTATCATTTTTTTCAGCTTTCTGAGTATTTTCAGTTTTCACACTTAATTTCAACATATTTTAAAACTCTTTATAGCAAATATGAATATATCAAATTTTCAATATACGTGGATTATGTTAGTTCACAATGTAGATGCAATACAAGTGAATGTTTAACAAAGACTTGACTAATGAATATATATTAAAAACTATGGTTTTATTAATTGATTTTAGGAATATAGTTATAAAAAAAAACTTTACAAATTATATTGATTAAAAGTATACCCGCGCGCCTTTAATATATCACGTTTTGACTAAATAATAACATTATTTTGACTCCCATCATTCGATTTCGATGAGTTTAAATGGATGAATTATTTGTTTGTATTTTTAAATATAATAATATCTTTACACTTTATTATATTTTATTTACAAGCTGGTCGTAGGCGGCTATAATCTCCCTAGTCTGCAAATAATTATTTTGGTAGTAATAAACATTAATTAATTAATTTAGTGCCTATGACACTTTGTATTGTCCGCGCATGAAAGTTGTGTAATGTGCAATTACTCGACAAGCTAAGCCTAATTTGTGCAATGAAGCCGAGGTACTTTTTGATCTCACTTGGTCTGTCAATAATTAAGCATAAACTTCATATTGTCCTCTCTTATCGTAAATTTTTATTGTGTTTTTAACTATATTAGATCTCAGCCATTTCAAGATATTTTCAATGAAATTTTGGCTTCTGAATGATCATCATCAATAAAAGGATTTATCAGACGATTTCGAACAATTATGTAATAAAACTTGTATATTATAGAAAACTAAACTTGTACATTTTCATTTACTTATTTTATTATGTTTTGATTATTTTATTATTAGTTGCTTTTATAAATTAGGGTTTGAGATCATGTTCACAATAGTTAAAAGTAACTTGAATAATATTTCTTTAGAAACAAAATAACATTTATTACATATACACAGAATGGTACTCATCAATAATTAAACCACAACTTTCACACCTATTAGAGTTTTTAAAACATGATGAACAAATAATGATATGCCCACATGGTAAATATAAAATATTGACTTTATTAATTAAACAACTTGAACATGTAAGATATTGTTTTTGTA